>JBANCV010000102.1:1554-87444 GCA_037040105.1 Amiota albilabris | reverse complement strand
ATACTCACACAAAGATGGCGGCACCAGAAAATGCCCTGCCAGAAAAGTTCGGAAACTTTTAACACACACCTTGTATTCACATCGTTGTTTATGTTTACTGCTACTTGAATTTTGTATTATTGTTGGTCTTATTATTTTTTCCACATATTGTAACATTTTCTAGGAAACGCGTGAAGAGTATTACAAATTCGGCATAGCCAAAAAATAAGAAGTAATATTGAACAGGTGAGAAATGATATTATCTGTTTATAATAATTCATTAAGTCAAATGTCATTTAATTGAACAATTTAAGTATTATATAGAAATAAAGTATTGTCTTGTTTTCGTATAAAGGGCTTAGTAGTTCAATCCACCTTCAATATTATATTGATAAGACTATAGTAAGTTGTCAGTGAACAGTAGATTGATTGATTGAGAGATTCTATTCAAATAATAATTGTTGTTAAATAAAAATAAAACTATCCAATTCTTCTCACTGACACTAAAACCTCTAAAATGTCGAAATTATAATAAGTTTTCATATAATCTAAATCTATATCTATATAATTTAATCCTTAATAAAAAATAATAATTTAAATGGATTTAGAGTACCATCTACTGTTACCATATATATGGAATCGATGGAGGGGGTGTAACTATACTTACTAGATAATTTATTTAATTTATTTGTTTTCATTTTATTATATATAGTTTTTATTAAATATTTCTTATTATTATTTTATTTTGTATTTTGTTGTTTTGTTATATGTTAAATAAAAAAAAAAAAAAAAAAGAATTTGTTAAAAACTAAATTAAAAATAGAAAATAGTAGAAAGAAGAAGATCTAGGGAGCAAGACGCCTTCGGCGCAGTGTGGGCTGCTTACCTTGTGAGAACTACGTGATCCCCTGCGTATATTAAACGGTGAACCAGGTAAGGATAAGGATGTCTGAATTATGTTTTATTGATTTTTGTTTCGATTTTTTTTTTTTTTTTCAATTTTTGTTTATAACATTAAATTTTTTTTTTTTTTTTTTTTATATTCAAATTTCACATTTTTTCACAGATTTTTTTTTTTTTTTTTTTTTTTGCAAATGAAGAACATATAGAAGAAGAAAAAGAACAAATAAAAATAAATAAATAAAATAAAGTATTAAAAATATACATGTAAGTATAAATATATATTCATATATATGTATATATGCATATATAAGTATATATAGGTATATTTCCATATGTATATATAGATGTATAAGATTAGTTCTTATTTTTTTTTTTGTATATTTTCTAAAACTTTCTACTTTAATTTGATTTTTTGTTTTGTTTTGTTTTGTAGAATGTAGAAATGTGTAAATGGATTTTAAGTATTTGGAATTTTATGTAGATCGAAGAAGAAAAGGCTTTATAGATTAAAATGTAGTATGTTTATATAGATATATATCGATTGATTGATTGAATTTTTTTTTTATATTATATCATAAGAATAAAAACTGAATTTGAATTTTTATTACTACAAAATATTTTTTTGTTTGTTTTTTTTTTTTTTACAAAATCAATGAATCGCTCTAAATTAGTAATCTAATGAAATTCTCTAGAATAAATCGAATAATGAATGATTAAAATTACTAAATACTAATAAATTTTGGTTTAAGAACAATTTTGTGTATTTGTCAAGCAAATTTGAGAAATTGCTTTTCTAAATTAAATGTTTAAAATTCAAATTAAATTTGCATTTAAAAAACTAATTTAATAATTAATTTGTTCTACGTACATAAGTTGGTAAATTTGTTTTAGTACTTGTTTATTTAAAAATGAATTGAATTCTATGTAAACTTGAATTTAATGTAAAATTGACAAAAAAAAAAAAAGAAGAAGCTTTGATTGCCACCAAAGTTTCCATACACCTTACATAGATTTGTTCTTCAAACTTGGTATTTATTTGATCATGGATCATGCGAAAAGTAAGCAAAATGTTTCCTTATATCAGTCAGGAGATTTTATCGAAGTTATGTCTATCAAACCAGGCATGATTTAGGCATACTCATGGCATATCTAACAGGCTTTAGGTGTCATATAAAGAAAATTATAAGAAGTGAATGTTGCCAATTTCCTGCATTTGTCATGAAAATACTTTTCATTCAGAGGCAATTGAAATGCCACACAGATACGAATTAATCAATATGAATATAATGAAAGCCTCAATATATAACTATGTAACCATGGTCAAGTGTCATTATATCTCTCTGATCGATCGAGGATAATGTTAATGAAACCCTGATCTTAAATTTGAATGCTCGATTTAGTTCTTCCTTTTGTCTTTTATAACAGGACGATTCCGTACAAAAAATTTTAATGTTCACTTCGCAAATAGTGAATCTTTGTTAGGTATTATGGCGTGGCATACCTTATCATCCCTAAAACTAAGGCAGGATAAGCATCTTGGATAGACCGGACCAACAAATACACTGAGCAACATAGTATCTGAATAGAGTTTCTTATATGGTATATGGAACTAGTGTAAAGTGTATATAAGTAATATTGATTCCAAATTTTCAAAAGCTAAAATAAAAATGGAAATATTGATAAGTAAATGAATAAACCAATCAAAAATTTAAATCTATAAATATTTAAAGTCTCATGCCTTTTACGAAAAAAAAAACTAATTCTTCATCATATGATAATTAATCAATTAATCTAAATTATCAGGGTCATAATTAAATACTATAATTTAACTCCTCTTCAACTAATTAATAGGCTTAAATTTTCATTTAAACATATTAAAATTATTATATATCCTTGACTATGAAATATTCTATAAGCCACTTAAGACCATTTCAAAAAGATATATAAATAGAATAGAAATATACAATGCGCTGTGATTTTTAGGCTTCATCGGTTCTTATCAAATGATATTTTCAGTATCAAGACTACAATTTAAAAAATTAATAGGTCCTTTCACAAAATACCATTAGGCGGCAAATGGAAAAATGATCTCATTGCTCAAAATGGAAATATCTCAACTTCTCTTTATATTGAGTTGATGTAACTGATTCAAAATTCTTAACAGAATTAAAAGTCAATAAACAAATAATAGTTTTTACGAAAGAATTTAAATAAATGGAACATTTAATCAATGTTCAATAAGTTAAGGATATTTTCAGTATCATCCTCATATCTGTTCTGTTATTCAATGGGACCATGGAATCCTGCAATTGAAGGTCAGAAGACTTGTTAAAAAGTTTTCCGGGATATAAAATAAAATAAAGTTGAAGAGAGTTCACAATACATCATTATAGGACTTCACCTTTTAATAGGACAAGTCTATGGTTTTGTTAATACAATAATACTAAGCGCAGGATATCAGTTCAGCTTCCTTGAAGCAAAGCAAACCAAAGAAATATGTCTTTGAAAGTTAATCAATTCTAGATAATGTATTATCTTTTATAAAAACTAACATAAACTAGGAGGACTTTGTCAATTATTGCATTGTGTTCTACTAACTAAACGAGTATATCAATTGAAATGTTTGTTCAAGTTTTTTGAATAATTCTTAACCACTACGGTTATTGAAATCATAGTAAATCAGTCAAATAATAAGATTTCTTTCTATTTTTTATATGATCAATGGATGTTTTCATCAAGTTGGAGAGACCTCCTAAGTCCTCCTAAAATGTTGACTGGTATTAGATGTGTAGCTAAATAGAGAGAGATGTTGTTAGATACACATATGTAGATGAGATAAACTGAACAAAAAATTGTATGATATCAATAGTTAGTTATATATAGAAAATTAAGTATGATCAAATATAAATTGAGGAAAACATTCATATATGTATGTACTTAATTATATATTATGTATGTCTTAGCTGAATTCGGATAGAGTGCATTTGAATAATTATAAGATAAAAGGCATACAAAATAAATTGTACGAGTAGCAGCTGGGAAGGAGGCGAAAGCGGCAAGAAACAAACTAAAGATCATATCTTTCATGTATATACATATATACGAGTATCTATGTAAACTAGCTAATTTTTATGGTATCTAACTTTCTTTTGTATATCCATACATCTATACATATAATAAAATCATAGACTTGGAAATGTTTGTACGCGCTTCATGTATGTTAAAATCAACTCATTGCATTCAAAATAAAATTACTGAAAGATAAGAACCTTTATTGTGAGTAACTTTTAATGTTTATTTCATCAAAATGGACCAATCGAATCAAAAGATATTAATTTTCAATTAATCCAAAGACTATTAAATACAATATTATCTGCCTTAGCGCTCTTCGTTCTCTTCTTTCTGTATATGATACTCAATGAGAGCGGGGCAAGAGAGAGACAATTTGTTTTTTTTCATCTCATTGTAATATTTTCATTGAATGCCATAACGCCAGGTAAAACAACTATTTACCTTGCATAGCTCATCCAAGCAAAAAATACTTTAGCACTTTAGTCTGAGATTTGCTACACATAAAATCGTACATCTTAGCGTATAGTATATGCAAATTTCTCCGTTCAAATAAGAACAAGGAAAGTGAAAATAGAAATCTCTAAAACTTTCAACAACAAATAGTTTTTGTGGTTTCTATTTATACTTTAGTAAACTTTCCGCAAATTCTAAGAAAAATCAAGAAATTCTTTTTAAGGGAGTCCCCAATTTTCAACACTGCAAACTCTGCAGAATTTATAAGTACTACGCAGTGATCAGGCAAACACTCTGGATGTATAACAAATGCTGACAATTGGATGCCCAAGGCTGAAAATCGCTTTGAATGCAGGAAAAAGAGAACAATCCGATCGTCGGTACTGCCAAACAATATTCCTATGTGACATCTGAATAAATAGAAAACGTGTTAAATCTACCGTTTACCAAATCAACAATAAGAAAGCTGATATTAAAAGGTGAACTCGTATTTAAAAGGACAAAAAGACCCCTTTATTTAGGGGGGTTTAATCTTAAAGGAACGCTTGAATTTCCCAATTAATATGGCGAAAATGTTAATATCAATTGGCTCAACCAAAGCAATGATAAACTAATTGTTAGACTACCAAACCTACCAACAAAGCATATTGCATATATAATTCAGTCATTGTCTGATGTTAACGTTCTGATATTGCTTTTCATGGCACGGTATTGGACTTATAGGGAGAATCGAATGGTGAACAATATATTGGAAACCTTAATGCTGCCATTCAGACAAGAGGAAATGACTTTGCAAAGAGCCTTCAAAAAGGATATTGACCCAATTCACACAACTAGAAAGGCAAAAGAGTGGTTTGAGCATCCCCTGTCATTAATCCTATAGAACATCTTTGGATCAAAGTGAAGAAAGATTTAAAAGATGCAAAGCCCAATAACATTAAACAAATGTGATGCGCGGCAAAAAATTAGTCCTTGGTTTTTTTTTTTTTTTTGGTATGCCCATTTATCTACAGATGCAGTCTGTTAGTTGCCTCAATAACTTCCAGTTCTGTGTGGAGGTTATTGAAAATTGCGGAAGAGCCACTTTCTTTTGATCAATAAATTTAAATACAATTTAGATTGGAAACCTCAATGTTGTCATAGAGTCATGTGTGTATATTGTATACGCTGAAGTAATGTTATTTTTTATGGTCTCTTATTTGCTTTTGTATACACATGTATATGTATCACTCAAATAGGAAATACTTAAGGACCTTAGTCCGAGTTTTGTTAACAATAGAATCTTCAATAGAGTTTAATTTTCTAAAGAAAAAGAAATCTTTGAACGAAAGATTTCCATATCAAGTAAGTCAAGAATGAGATAAAGATGATGATCAACAGAAGATTTCAATTGCACTTAATATCAATTGAAAAGAAGTACTATAAAAAAAAAGAAAAAAATTTGAATCAGCATAAAAAAAAAATGTTGTTATACTAAGAAATAACTGAAGAAAAGCCACAAAAACAAAATTAAAAAAGTGAATATGAAAATCGAATAGGACAAATAGGAAATACTTTAGAACCTCAATTCCTTTTTTTTTGGCAATACAATTTCCAATAGTTTAATTTCCAAAAGAAAAATAAATCTATGAACGAAAAATTTCTATAACAAGTAAGTCAAGAATGAATAAAGATGATGATCAACAGGAGATTTCAATTGCACTTAATATCAATTAAAAAAAGAAGTACTATAAAATAAAAGAAAAAAATTTGAATCAGCATAAAAAAAAAATGTTGTTATACTAAGAAATAACTGTAAAACTTTAACTAAATGAATTTTAATTTGGTATTATCACTATAAATTTAAAACCATTGTTAAAATTTCTCAAATATGTAATTGGCCAAAAGAATTCGAATGGTCCAAATGGAAACAACAAAATAAAAAAAAAAAAAAAATCAATTTAATCAAAATCCCAATCATTACAATATTTTAAATATCATCAGTACCAAAATAAAACAGTGAAATCGAATGAAAAATAAAATTAAAAAAGTGAATATGAAAATCGAATAGGACAAATTGGAAATACTTTAGAACCTCAATTCCTTTTATTTTGACAATACAATTTCCAATAGTTTAATTTTCTACAGAAAAAGAAAGATAAAGATGATGATCAACAGAAGATTTCAATTGCACTTAATATCAATTGAAAAGAAATACTATAAAAAAGAAAGAAAAAAATTTGAATCAACATAAAAAAAAAAATGTTATACTAAAAAATAACTGAAGAACTTTAACAAATTAAATAGGCTACAATTGAATTTACATTTGGTATTATCACTATAAGTTTAAAACCATTGTTAAAATTTCAGTCTTAAACAGTTAAAAACAATTCGAATGGTCCAAATGGAAACAAAAATAATTAGAAAAATCAATGCGAAATGTATCCCAAATCATAACAAAAAATAAAAAATCCAGAATAAGACAGTGAAATTGAATGAGGAAAACTAAATAAATAATATATCAAAACTTTATGCCCATGAATGCCACAAAAATAGAATTTAATATAACGAATAAGATAATCGAGTAAAACGTATTCAACTTTGTACATAAAATCAAATATTATATACGATATAAAGAAGTTGAGAGATCTGCTCTCAGATGGAGAAAAAATAAAAGCTTTTTATAATGTTGATTAACTGAAAAAAACAATATATATTTAATTTAATTTAATATTCAGCTTACATATACGAGTCGTATGGGTATCTTTAATATCCCGAATTTGAGCGTTTATGGAAATTTATTCATACTTTTATCGCTTTCCGATGCTGTCAAATTCAACAAATTATTGAAATTGCAGTATTCTATGGATAAATAAAGCGACTATCTGGATTCAATTTGAGACTTTTATAGATTAGTATCCCTTGATATTGACATAACTTATCAATTAAATGCTTTCCACCTATTCTTGTTTACGGTGAATAATTTTGCTTGGACTTCCCTTTTTTTTTGCGTTTGGGACGAGGATTTCTATGAAAGAAATTTATCGAACAAAACGGTGCATATACGAGTATGATCTAAATAGGATTATTATAAATATGTCTTCATATTTATTATACATTTTATCATTTTTATCTGCATATGACTTGCTTGAAATAAAAACTTAAACACCAAACATAAGTTTTCCCAATAATAATGGAAATAATATTTATAGAAATATGGATAGAATTTTTATCATAATTAATTCACGACACAATTAACTGATTCTACACATTAATGTTCTTCTGCTTACGTAAAGACGAATAGAAAAAAATTACCATGTTATTTCGTATTTTGAAATTGCTTAAGATTAAAGTAATTTATAGAATAAGTGTTTGCTCTACTTTTTACATAAATTGAAGAAATTTTGTGGAAAAAAATCATGTCTCAAATACTTGTTCATGGATTTGCATCGCCATTTGTCATGGTCTAAGTATATCAATGTTATAACAGCAACGTGCATGACAATCCTCTTGTAAATGATTGGCCGATAAGGTTAAAAAGACACCACCATTCGGACCTATGTCATAATATATATATAATTTACTGTCTCTGTTTTAGTTAAGTAATTCTCTGCATTCTTTTAACACTTGATTGGAATTTTTAAATAAACTGAAATAAATAAAAGAACTACTTCAAACTTGACCAACTTATGTATAAGTTGGATATTTTAGGACTTTGCTATCATAGGAAATTTTCTAAAATCACCATTATCTAGTTTTTAAAGAATCCCTTGCAAATCTTTACAATACGCTTTCATTGGTCTCATGAATAAGAAACACTATTCCATACTTTTTATAGTTTAAGATGACATATTATACATATTATTTTCATTGTATTCCGCCAAGAAAAAATAATAAAAGCTATTGATATTTTTCTTCTGAAGAATTTTTCAAATAACCACTGCTGAGCAAAGTCTTTGTTAATTTAGATTAGATAAGGTAAAGTGCTTAGCTAAAGCCCCGCATAGACTTAGCGATTCTTAGCGATACCTGTTTTCTGAGACTTTTACTAATGAAGATCAATAATTATCCAAATCATTTATGAACGCGACAACTAAAAACGAAATGGAATTGAAATCTTATTATATACAAAACAATATATGACTATTATCATTATTATACGTATTAGTAATATTTTGAAGTAGATAAAGATGTGAAAGCCTCATCTTAGTTTCTCGATAAGTTATGCATAGTATTTATATATTTCAAGCAGACATTTTCTTTTTTTTTTTTTTTTTGATTGTATAAATATTTAAACATTCTCAAGTATCTACTAAGTATAAAGCTATAGTTATATAGATATATAAGTATACGAGTATATGCATGGATATATAGATACATACATATGTATATCATTCGACAATGAAATAATAACAACAATTACTATCATGCAATTTACTGAAAAATATCCAATGCACTAAAATTTGAAGTAAATATCATAAGTATTATATCCATTAGCAAATATTATAATCTTTTATGAGAAATAGATTTGAGAATTTAAATTAAAGTTCAAATTGCTATTGAAAACAAAGCCTGATATTAAAGCAATGCAATGAATTTAATTAATTTATAAAAATAATAATAAAAAAAAAAAAAAAAATACACTAAGAAAAAAGATACAAAAATCATAATAATAAATATAAAATCGATTTCATCGAAGATTTTATACCTTCAGTGCAAAAAAACAAACTTCTTCAAAAGATCCAATTCGAAAAATATGTTTTTGCTTTAACCTTTATATGCCTTCAGTTAAACTAAACTAGTTTCAAATGACAAACCTGTTTAAAAAAAAAAAAAAAAAATGGACCATAACAATATCTAATAACATCTTTCATATAGACAGACAACCAAACCCATTTAGCTACATGTATCAATAACTGTTTAATAATGATTACTATAGATGGATGCAATAATAATAATAAAAATCTGCAGATGATACTGCCATACTGCCATACTGACTGAAATGACCCATGACTATTTATAGCGATTTCATACATGGGCCTTCAAATCTGTTAACTGCACATACACATTCAGGTGCGCCATTTGTTTAGTTATATCGTACGTCTCTAGAATCATTCCTCAGGTGAATCATGTTCGAAACCTCGGTCTGATCTTGGACAAGCTTTTCATATGAGGAGAGTTTATAAACATAAAGTGGCTACAGTTTGCCTATATGGTACTCAAATATGGGGGACCACGGCTCTTTATAGCATCAAAAAATTACAAGAAATATAAAATACAGAAATACAACCATGCAAATTTTAAGATCCTAGAAATACTGGATCGCATAGCGCACATACAAGTATTGCGGTCTCAAATGTTGAAGACCAAAAGGCCTAAGTCATGATATATGACATTATTAATTTGAATACATGAAGAGCATTACAGCTTCGACGGTCTTCCCATATAAACGGTGCATATTTAATAGATTATTGCATATCCTATACATCATAACCACTGAACATCATTTAAAAGTGTGTTACTTTCAAAGGGGAATGAATCAAAAAATAAAATATGTTCTGAGCGAGACACCCTTCTTGAAGACAAACGTTTTCACTTCTAAGAGGGTAGTTTAAATATAACACTTGAAGGGAGAGATGATATCCGCCAATCAGGAGAGCATTTTATTTAAAGAAAGAAACAAAAAAAGACACCCTTCACGAAGACAAACCTTTCTTTCTTTCTTTGCATTCTCATTTGAAAGACCATTTGAGGATCGAGACAAAATGCCTATCAGTAGAATATTTTATTATGTCAAAAGGTGGTACTACAAAATGGCAACGATATTCTCTGTAAAAATTCATTTGAAAGGTGTGTCATTTGAAATAAAATAAGTACAAAAGTACAATATCTGATTGCATGTAAGCAGAAAAGTCTTAAAACAAGAGTCAAACGAAAGTGTAAAAATTCAACTTGAATTCATGACAAAAACAAATCGGAGTATTGGTAGATTTGGAGAGGTGATGATTTTCTCATGTCTATACACTGTTCACCGGGATACGTCGGAATATAATGAAACTTGAATTGATGCTTATAGAAAATCTTGATGAGAGGCTATTATTAAAGGATTTTAATTGACTGAAACTCATTTGTGGAGCAATTAATCTATTGACTGTATAAGTATAACAGTACATAGATTATCCACACCGATCACCAACCAATCGATGTTAAAATGTATGCACACACGATTAAATGGAGTAAAAAGCAGTAGTTCCAAAAGAACCAAATTCAAGAGCATTAAGCAATATGTTTAAAAGATATTCAGCTGTGTCATATCAAAAGAATGCTTCAAATATGTTGAATGTTGTTATAAAATTTATCGTAGAGAATCTGATTATATAAACTGAATTTGTACCATTGACATCATTGACATTTGTTAAAATGGTGAAAAAATGAGAATAGCACTTAGTTAGTGGTAAGTTGAAAATTTATTGTAAATCAGTAATATTACCAACTAGGCTAAAAGATTATTGGTCAATCAAATAAGAGAAGCAATAAACCGACCAAGATCTTTGGGCTTTAAGTCTCACTAGCATCTGGTCACTTTTGGTTATGACTGTCTGAAGCATCAGGCGAACACAAATAATACAAACAAAGTGATTGAAAAAAATTGTACCGATTTGAATACAAATGATATTATCCTTCGCTTAAGCTTAAAAAATTTGATTCTTTCTGTAGTAGGATTGATATGGATCTAGTTCCATGGGCCTTATAAAATTTTTATATATTTTCCGGCCAGGAGACCGAACCATGCAGAATGTCCAGATATGGTTAACTTGATAAATGCTGATCGCTTCATAAACAAATGGAATAACAATATTCTGATTTCTGGACATGTGAAACCATATTATCACTATTACCAGTAATCATTGGATCCATTACCATTCTAAAGAAAAGACAATCTAAGGGTAATCTAGTATTATAGTACGAAATATTACAATGCTTCCAGATATATGTATGTAGATTCATACCAATATTATAGTATTTAAATTCATTATTTATATTATTGTAAGAATTTATTAAATAAGTGAAAGAAATTTTTAAAGAAATTGGAATTGAAGATCTTTGCAAATAATGGAAATTACTTTTGGTTTGATTCATTCCGGATGTTGGTTTTTTTTTTTATCTTTGATAGCCGCCCTATTAACAATTTGTAAAGACATCATAAAATGCAATATAAATGATTATAGGTACATTTTCAATTTATCACTGAGTGTGATACATATATTAAATTTAGAAATATGTTAAGTTAATTGTTTGAAATTGTGGGTATAAAATCTCTTCACCAAAACAGAAAGGTCTAATGCAGCCAATTCCCCATGAGAATTGTTACCCTGACATTATGAGGTGCTCAGTAGATATAATGAACTACAATGCGATGCCAGTGATAAAGTATCCCATGGAAAATATTCAACCCAAGAGAAATCCACAGCTTATCGGCGTCTGTAGCCATATGTACAGATGAAATATAATCTCTATTCCTGAGAGCAACGGGGAAGGCAATGAAGTTCATTCACAGAATGTCAATGACATTATAACAGCATCAACAGCCTTCAGTCTCAGATAAATTGAAGGTTCTAAGAATCGTCGAAGGTACAATTTAAAATCATAAGTCGTAAATGA
This sequence comes from Amiota albilabris, assembly GCA_037040105.1. NCBI lineage: Eukaryota > Metazoa > Arthropoda > Insecta > Diptera > Drosophilidae > Amiota > Amiota albilabris. The sequence continues at coordinate 75,396 of JBANCV010000102.1, read as the reverse complement.
TTATCAAAATCATCAATCGAATGGGTTTATAAAGAAGTAGAAGCCAATGGGCGAGGGTGCAATATACGCCATCAATGTTTTGGTAAACTTAATGACTAAATCCATGGAGGTGGATAATATAGTAGTTCTGAATATTGTATATATGAGAAATACAACATCGGGAATGCCGTGTACCGGAAGGGAATTAAAACGAGGTATGATACACATATAGTGTAACGATCATGATCATGTCGAGGGAGGGAGTAAATGGTATAACAATCAATCAAATGAAATCTTTGTTAAAAGAAACTTAAATTGATATAGAAATTGAAAAATATAATAAGTACTAATTAAAACTTATAGAAAATTATAACTCAGTAGTACATAACGAACGATTTTAGCCAGCTGCGAGGAATATGCAAAGATGCCAAAAGTAATAATGCGATATAAGTAGTAATAAATGAAAATGAACATAAAATGTAAAATAAATAAAGAAAAAGAACAAAAGGAAAAACAAAAATAAAGAAATACTTACCGTGCTAACTTTGCGAACTTTGGTAGCGTGTGCTGTGGTAGGTGCTGGTTGTCTTTGTATAACGCTCACCGACTCCGATTCCACTTCGACGCTCCGGATCGACATCTTCTCCTTGTTGTTGTCATCGTTGCCTTTTTCACCGCCCACAAACAACTCATAGCTAATGCAGGAGTAAGTCGGACTCTTGGCCATCTCTGGATGCAGGGCAGCCTCTTCTGCGGCGGCTGCATCGGCAGCGGCCTGTGCTTGTGCATTGGCGCGCTCCTCCAGCTTGGCTGCTTTGGCGGCAGCCGCCTCTTCTGCTTCCTATAATGATATCAATTGATTTTTTCGAAAAGGATTTACTTCTACAGTGCAAGGATACATAAATGTTAGTGTGTGTGTGAGACTATATACAAAAAACAATAAGATCGATTTAAAAGAAAGTTGATTTGTAAATAGTACAAATAGACAATATACGAGTATATGGTATACGACGAGTATGTCAACAAATATTATATCGATATATTGTAAGTAGTATTGTAAGAATATAATTATTAAAAATGAAAACAATCAAAATATCAATTTAATAATACAAAAATTTTAATAAAAAATATAATTTACTTATGTATGTAAGAGATTTGATGAATTTGTTTATTATTGTAATGTTTGTACTAGTATTTTGGTTATCATAGTCTAACCGAATAAGTACAATTAGAATTAGTCTTATCTGCTTACAGATGTTGATTGTACAATAATACGTTACTTATATGGTTTACATACATGATATCTTCTAAACTGAAGAATGTTATATATAAATAGACATTGATATTTTGAGTATACAGATGAATAACATGTTCAATACATCATATTCATTTTCATTTATAAAAAATGTACAATGTACAATCCAAGAAAAAAGCCACGATGCAATTTCATCATAATATCTTTAAAACTGAAGAATATCATGCAATACAAAATTTGAATTATTAGCATTGCATTAAGTATTGTACAATAAAATATGACAATCTTTTGAATACACACAATTATGTTGCACTCCTACAATGATTTCAATTAATAAAATATTATTGAATTTCAACATAATATCTTCAAGACTGAAGAACATCATGTACTTACATAAATGGACATTAATATTTTGATATTTTTATTTCATATTGATCATGAATTATATTATATTTTTTGTGAATTTCTATTGATTGTTTTACTGACAATCTGGTTTTCGAGAATTGATCAAAATAATAGATCAATATATCATATATTTAGCATATTGGCAATGGAACATGCTATGCCATAATCCAAATGCACAATAATATCCCCAATACAATACATATAAGTATAATATATATATTTATTTTTTAAAATACTGTATGTACAATACAATGAAATTTGTTATTGATATTGTGAAATTTTCTTTCTTTATTAAGTATATTCGGCATAATATGTATGGAATGTATAAGTTTTTATTGTACATATAGTCAGTATAACTAGTATTTATTTACATCAAAAATGATATGATTCGTGTGATAATGAGAATCGAAAAATACAATATAAATTTTAAATCAATATAAAGAATAGTAGTATAAGCACACCAAGAATATCTTGAGTTTACATAAATAGATCCAATATTATAGTTATATCTCAGATAACATAGACAACAGAACAAAATGATGTTAGTTAATTAAATAAAAGATTGCATACCTTTCACGAAATTTCACTTAGTAAAATTAAAAACAGAGTTTCTAAAACAGTTTTGGTTCATCTGACTTTTTGAATACAAAAGTATTAAATTTTAATTTAATAGACTTTTTGTACTCCACTGGGAATTATACCAAGAAGCACAGATAAAGAAACTCGTATTTAAATCCAATTAGGTACCAAGTAGAGCCCAGCACAAGTACACACTGGCACGTAAACAACAATTCCGCTTCTGTTTCAGTTTCGAGATCAGTTTCAATTTGTCATGGATAATAGTTTTTTTTTTTTTATCGAAATTTGAATTGTTTTTGTGGAAAATCAGATCCAAAATATACCGAAAATCTTAAGAAATGTAACCGGCAGCACTGTTTTCTATTTTAGTTGCAAATATAATGGAATCAGTATCAGTTTCGGTTTCAACTGCATGTGCAGCTTATGTGGTGTTACAGACGGCAATCACACTGTGCACATTATGAAAACGATGAGTCGATTGAGTTTTTGAAACGATCCTTTAAATTAATTTTGTTTTAATCGCTTTGCGGACTCATTGACCTGCACTCACACTTTCTTTGTTAATCAATTCAACTAGATCATTAAGTCTCAACATCACATGCGTTGATTTGCAAAAGTGATGGCGAAGACAGTGTAACATTTGATAGCAGGGCTTAAGGTTATTAAAGGCCATTGTGTTAACAAAGACTCAGCAAGTCCTCCAGGCTATGGCGATTCATTCTAAATAGTTAAAATACTTCAGACTTTAAAATTTTACAGACAAACAATTTATCCTTAGTGACATGTTAGACTTATGAGTAATATTTCAAGTTTTCATCCATGATCGTGATACTAAGATTCTCCATACCAGGAGTTAAGCTATTGCTAGACAGACTAACATAAGGGGCCGCATTTCGACTAATGAAAGAGGTCTTAGGTAAAGTGAAAATTGCCGATCCAACCTATTCAGTCTTATTGACTTTCCATTTTAATTAATTTAATTAATTGTACAATTTGATTTGTATTTGGAACTCTAAACTCTTGATTGTGACTCTCCGAGCATTGGTTCCTAGAAAAATATGTCTAACCGTAATACGTAGCATTTCGTGAAAGGTTTAAAATAGTTTACATATATGTGATTCAGGATAAATAAATTATACATAATTTAGAAATTTGGATAACCGAAATTAAGGTAAATGGATTTATAATAAAATGTACATGGGTGCAATAACATAAATTATTGGGTACTATTGGTGGAAAAATATAGATGTGTGCAACATAAAACTATTGTAGTTTATAAGTTGTAGGTGCGAAACAATTATTGTAAATGAAAAAAAAAAAAAACAAATACAATATAATTAAATTATACAATATATATAAGTAGAATATAAAAAATATTAAAAGAAATATAAAAATTGGATATACAATACTTTACAAGGCATAAATATTTTCAATTTTAATTTAACACGCGTGATTTCAGCCATTTTGGCGGGTTCTGTGGGTTTTTCATGGCAGTACAACGACGTGAGATAAACAAAATTTAAATTGAAAATATTTATGGCGGTTTTGGAACACTCCCGTTTCTGATATAGCAGCGACAGCTGGGAATGACACTTTCATAACGATGGACGCCACGGACGCAAATGGCGGACGTCATCGTACTTACCCGTATCGCTTCCTCTTCGGCAGCCTCTTCTTCTTCGGCCTTCTTTTGCAATTCGTCATACGACATGGCAACAATGGCCAAAATCAAATTCACAAGATAGAATGAACCTAGGAAGATGATGACTATAAAGAACAGCATATGCCAGGGGCCAGCGGCACGTAGCACAAGCTGATATAGATCCTCCCAAAAATCTTGGGTCATTAAACGAAATGCCGAGAGGAATGCCCAACCAAATGAATCGAAACTTGTATAGCCATAGTTAGGATTTGGCCCAAAACCTTGCAAACAAACATAATCATCCTCGCATTGTCTGAAAATAAATAAATTAATCAATCATTGATGATCTATTGGATAATATTGTATGTATTTAATACACTCAATTATGCTACATACCCAGCACCAGATATATTGCCACATAGCGGAAACGATATGCCATCGTCTTCCGAATACCAATTTGAGGCATTACGATTATGATAGTCCCAATTCTCATCGGTTAAATTACCCCAGGAACCATCCAGAGGAAATTTTTTAATGCACTTTTGAGTTAATACACCCATGTAGATTTGAAGGCCCATCAGGGCGAACACCGAAAGTGAGAACATTGTCAATATTATCACATCGCGCAGATTTTTCACCGATTCAATGACAGCGCCGACAATGGTTTTCAAACCTGTGAGTGAGTTATTAAGTAAGTAAAAAAAGATATTATTATTTCTAGATCCAATCAGAACAGATCAGAATGGTAAATATATGTTATTTCTTTTATTGTTTTGCAATGGAGACACTTCATACCTGGCACAATAGCTACGGTTTTAAGAGCTCGCAATACCCTAAATGTTCTCAAGGCAGCGAGATTACCTAAATCTATACCCATAGTCACATATCTATGTAGTTGTAGTTAATCCCGAGCAGATCCCGATAGTTGTTGAATTTTTTTTTTTTAATAATTTTTTTTATATTTGTTTTGTTGTTTTTCAATTGTTTATTATTTTGGGATAGAATAATTAAGAGTCATTAATATTGTAATAAACTTGGTTATTATTATTATTATTTTTAATTTTTTTTATTTTTTTTTTTTTTTATTTATCATATATACAATATTGTTATATATATATATATATAAAAAAAAGAAGAAGGAAAGAAAAATTAATGTTTTTATGCTCATAAGAAAAGAAATTTTATAGAAATTTGAAGAACAGTATAGTAGAGAAGATATTTATAAAGAAGAGCGCAAACTTAAAAGTAAATAAAATAATATTTAAAAAAAAAAATTATAATCTCTACAAATGTCAAAGCGTTTGTTATCGAAGATCGAAAATATAGTTGTGTATATATGTATATATGTGTGTATGTTTATGTGTTATATAGAATATAAAAAAAAAAATGTTTAACATAATAAAATTAATTATAAATTAGTGTCTGTTTTTGAGATTAACTCTTAAGAAACCTTGGGACAATACTGCTTGTTTATAGCATAGAAGTAGGGCTTATCTTCCTTATAGATAGATATTATATTTTGAGTGAACAAGTAAGTCTTAAGCCAATTTTAAGATATGTTATGATATTAGTATCGAACAAGATGCGTAACAATTTTCATTGAAAACTATTGTCAACCTTGCTCTTTTAGTCCTATGTATATGATAGTTTAATTCTGCTTTGAATATATTGTATCAACATGTTTGTTAGCATCCACTCAATCATGGAAATTAAACTTCATTATTATAAATTGGATCGTTCATATTGTAACTGGATTTATTACGACAACCCTAAGCGCAACAAATCGTCAAATCTAAAATTAGGCTTTACTTTTTCATCATGACTCGTGTTATGTGATTAAGAAAATCCTTTTGGATAATGTTATATAATAAGTTCCTCTCATCTGCAATATTTTCCAGATCACAACCTATCGTACTCTGACCATTATTTCCATTAATTCATAATGCTTTGTCTGGAAGACGGTTCATTTGAAGTTGAAGGAATTACAAAATAAAATTTGGAATGATACTGTCTTAAGCTAAGCAGTTCTTTTGTGATGAAAACCCAGAACTCATAACAAAAATTGGTCCACTTGTACACTCAATACATTGTTTATATTTATCATAGAGAGAAACTCATCACATGGCTAATCATTATATTATACAATACAAGGGTAGTACGTATTGTATTAGGATATCTTCATAAACAAATCTTTTGCCTTTAGTTTTCATCTTAAATTATGGCCTTTACAATATTATAAAACCAATGAAATTATATAGGATCCATTTATTATTTAATCCATATATTATATTGTATTTCTTTACCTTTTTGTATAGATCTTAAATGGTTTCAAAATTATTAAAATATCATCATTTCAAGTCCTATGTATCGTCATGTAATGGTGAAGAAGCTGCCTAGTGAAATTCATGGGTATCTTCAACTTATTGTCAATATTTATGGCAATGCTTATCCTCATTTCAAATCTATTGACCAGTTAATAGTGAAGAGGTTGCCTAGGGACATTAATGGGTATATTCAATAAATTTTCAATATACATGAGAAGGCTTATCATTTGTTTTTGAAGTCTATTGACCATATAATGGTGAAGAGGTCGCCTAGTGAAATTCATGGGTATCTTCAACATATAGTCAATACTTATGACGATGCTTATCCTCATTTCAAATCTATTGACCAGATAATAGTGAAGAGATTACCTAGTGACATTCATGGGTAGCTTATCCTAATTTCAAATATATTGACCAGATAATGGTGAAGAGGTTACCTAGTGACATTCATGGGTATATTCAACAAATTTTCAATATACATGAGAAGGCTTATCATTTGTTTTTGAAGTCTATTGACCATATAATGGTGAAGAAGCCGCCTAGTGAAATTCATGGGTATCTTCAACTTATTGTCAATATTTATGGCAATGCTTATCCTAATTTCAAATCTATTGACCATATAATAGTAAAGAGGTTGCCTAGTGACATTCATGGGTATCTTCGACATATATTCAATATATATGAAAAGGCTTATCCTTTGTTTTTGAAATATATTAAGCATATAATAGCAAAAAGGATACCTAATGACTTTCATGAGTATCTTTAACATATTGTCAATATTTATGACAGTGCTTATACTTTGGTGAAATTCAATGGTATTTTCATCAAAGCTCTCGGCATTTCTACCAAGGTCTATTGTTTTCAAGAAAATAGTTTCATAGAACAGAAAATGCACAAATTAATTGACTTTCAAAATTGTTGAAAAACGTTACTGTTCTTTTCAAAAAGCAGCTCATTTTTTATAATCGGTCATAAAACTATTTAAAGTTTCGTCGCTAGTATATGCTTAGTAAGTATAGTAGGTTATACATACTATGTATTTATATAGGTGGAGGTTCTTAATTGAGTTCATAGATATGTATGTATGCATGTATAGTATATGTATATATTGTATATAGAATGTATAATTCATGAACATTTATCGATTTGTCAATGTCATTTATTAAATGGAACTCGCTTTGTTCAGAGGCATAGGTGAGGTTTGCATGATAAGTCGCAATTAAATTGTCCTCAAAAAGTAAGAAACGTTATGTCAGTCCGTCTGTCGGTCGGTAGGTTGGCCTCTTTGTACACGAACAAACACTATATACTAAGTATATTAACACCTCTTCCATAGTTAGTTTCGTACTATGTTGTAGATATTGGTGCCAAAGTAATTTTTTTTATACTTTTCTAACGTGCACATTAGTGATTGAGTTTTCGTGTAACCAGATACAGGAATAGTATTCATATATTTATATATGTAAGTACTTATTATACATAGTATATATAGCATGTTCACGTTGAAAACACGACAACTAAAAAAATACACTAAGTAAATAAAATACCATATACTATGTATAATGACTAGAGAAAATCATGTGGTAGAAATATATTGTTCTTTTCATATAATAAGTTGGTTTCTGTTCCAATTAATTGTTTTTTATAAAAAATTCTTAGGAGATTATTTTGCTAATACATACAATTATATATTTGTTGTCCCTTTTACACATTACATTAAAGTAGATATTGGAGAAATCATAAAGAATTGAAATTGATTGGTTTCATAAAGAGAACTTCTTGAATCTATTCATCTATTCATTGGCAAGAAAACTTTTGCATTTCTTCACATAAATACTCGTAGTATAGCTGGGACGGTTAGATTATTGTATAAGTACTTGATACTGATGGTTTTGTATTCTCCTTTGACATAGGTTTTTCTTTAGCGAAGTGATTCACTGATGCCAATGACTTCGTTATAGAAGAGTCTGACTTTATCTTCTTATCTACCGATCCTTCAAGGCTACTATTTCTCTATATTTTGTATTTAAAGGACAAAATATGGAACGCATGACTTTGGTGTCATTGTATGAATGATTTTTAATATTAAAAAGGGAAACATTAATAATTCCAAACCAAACAACTATAATTTTCTGTTCATTTCAATAAAGAAACAAAATACAAAAATATAAGCGCATTCTTTTTCGAAAATTTGAAGTATTAAGGACTTTTCTTTCAAATTTGTCAATTTAACTATACTAGAACCTAAATATATATTTTATATACCTAATAATACTAAATTTTATTGTAAATAAAATATTTTTCTATAAATATTTTTTGATATACTTTCGAAGAGAGGCATTAATATACTAATAAACCACTTATTGATTTTTTTTTTTTTTTTTTAATTCTTTTAAAGCAAAATAATATCCTTAAACCCATGTTTTCACTCTTAAAAAAAAGAAGCAAAGACTACCACATACGAGTACCAATAAGCCCAGATGCATTCATAGAAAAGTCCCAATGCTCTTTAAAAATATAATTCTAGAGGTTCGGAAGAACTCATTTGAATTAATTCACATCAGCAAATTACTTCGTATAAAATCGCGCAATAAATTGTGAAGTAACAAATCAAAATTAAATTTGTTTGGCAGTGGTTTCTTTAAAACTGTCTAATGCCGTATAAGCAAAAAATTTCATGTGTGCTTGGAAAAAAAAAACTTTAAACATCTTTACAAAGTCGGACAAACACATCTGATTTCTCATGCTAAGACTAAATTTCTTTACAATAATGTAATGGGGAAAACAATGTTACCATATACTAAAGAATGTATGTCTTTAATATGGACATTCGAATAAAATAACGATCCCAAACATACTTCAAAGTTGGACAAGGATTGGTTACAAAACGAACGTGTGACCATGCTAAGCTGGCCAAGTTTGTCATTGAAATTGAATCTGATCAAAAATATGTGGGTCTTGTTAAAGTAAATGTAAGGTAAGAAATTTTTTACATATTAAACTCAGTATTAGATACTTATTTCTACTTTCCAAAAGCTGATCTCGACCAAAAAGAGTTGCAATAATAATTTTTAAGAAAGGATGGGGATTCCGCAAACTGATACTGTTACTAATCCATTCTCTTGTTAGTCAATATATTTTATTCACTGGATGCTAAAATCAAGTAATTGATGTATTTGAATTTGTAGATTTTCTCTTCTAACTTATGTGAAAAAAATCACAATTGTGTTCGTTTACACTCAAAAGAAAGCCTTTAACTCCGATAACGTTTAATGGTCTGGTAATACCAAAGTCCACAGTTGTGAAATACTTGACAAACACCTCAACGTCTGAACGGGAATATAAGCTCCTAATAAATTGTTGCTCCTTCATGAAAATGTGGTATTCAGTTATCGCGCCTCACTAATTGAAGAAATATATAAGTTCTTCCAATGCCCCCAATGTAAATATATCAAGAACCCATTTCTCCCCAACGACTTTTGTGTTCCTACAATTCTTCAGGAAATACTTTTTCACAGCAACCGATACAATGACAGATTGCATGTCCACCCATGCAGAATTCAAAGGCGCATACTGTGTGCTAAAGTAAACAGTTATTTCATACCATCATCATCATCATGAAGCTCATATAACAGCAAACTACCCATGATAAATTGCCTCATATGGCACCATTCAAAACTAAACTTTAGAAATAAGCTCGACCTTTATAAAATCATTCTTGAGCCAGTACTGACTTATGACATCGATCTATGGGGCACAACATTAAAATCAAACGCTCAAATTATTCAAAATTTTCTTCAATTGAATGGTATTTCCCTACTGAGAGCTCTTGCATTGTGCATGAAAACCATTTTGCTGTCAATTTATTGGACAATAATCTGTCCACTCGCAGTCTAGGACATTACCAATCCTTGGATCTTCATTTCAGGTGACTAAACGAAGGACTCCACCTATGAACTACTTTCTAACCATCAAATCATACGTTGCTCTTAAATAGTTTGTCAGGTCAATCTCTTCTTAAAAATTCGTTGATTTTCCCCTTTATAGCAATTGCAAATAAAGACTATAGTTAAGATTATTTATTTGATTCATAAGTATACCACATATATTCTATGTATAATATATAAGTACATACATATGTTATTTGTTAGACGTTGAAAAATCCTCCTGAAATAGTATCTAACGAAGGTTCTGGGGGGAGACAGTAAAACATAGGGTGTAAGTTTTCAGCGAGGTTAAAATCCTGCACTTCGGTTGTAGGCCTGCTGGGTTTTTGATGCTTTTTATCCGATTAAAAAAAAAAACACCTTGAAATATCAGAAAAGAGAACCTCTGTCGAAAGATATGGGTGGACATCAGGTTTATTAGGAATAGGGGGTAGTATAGCAAAGTCATGACAATACGCCAAATATTGCTTAAGGCTACTTCTTCACCATATGTGTATGATACTTTATTATAAGTTTCTAGATATAAATTGTAGAAATTCTAGAATATAATACATTAATAGGTATAAACGATTATTGGATCATTGCGAATTTCACTTTTTAATATCACTTTTAGTAGTATATTATTTTTATCTTGCATTCATTGATGACAAAAGATTCAAGGTCTCCAGAAGAAGTTGATATCAAAATTTGTTCATTATATTGTGTTGAAATATAAAAATTAAGAAAATAAAGATTTTGAAATGCCTTTCATTTGGCTTCTCCTATAATTTATATAAATAAAATTTTATCATAAGTTTTAGTATTCTAAAATTTGACTAACCGAATTGCGTTTCTTAGAATTATACAAATGATATATATCCTATAGTGTGTGTATATATATATATATATATATATATAGATTTATTTATTTTTTATATAATAAAAGGAAAAGAAACTAAGAATAAATTATGTAGTATGTTTAGCAATGAAATCAAAAACAATTACGAAAACAAGAAGATCACAACATAGGTATAAGAATAAGTAAGTTATATAGTAGATTTATTTAATTATGTACTGCTGCAACTAAGTTGTAAGTATGTACGAGAATATATAGAGTATAGATACTAAGCAGAATTTATGTTACATAAATAAGATAACGGATGTGTACAAGAATTTATGGATGGTGAACATAACGAAATCAATTGAAATAATATATTGTAACTAGCAAATGCTGAATTTTCATAGATTCGATAGACAACTACAATTATTATTATTATTATTATTATTATTATTATTATTATTATTATTATTAGAAGTATCGTATCGTATCGTATAGATTCGAATCGAATCGAATCAATGAATTTCAAGCATATGTAAGTCTTTGATATTCGAAAAAGAATATAATAAATAGAGCGACTTGGTAAGTAAGAAAAAATTGTATGGTTATAAAAAATAATCATTAATATATATTGTTTAATTATAATAAAACTCACGCTAAAGCTATTACTACGAAGTCCAGCCAATTCCATGCATCTCTAAGATACGTAAACGGGCATAAAATGAAACCTCGTGCCATCACTTTAACAGCTGATTCAAACGTGTAGATTCCGGTGAATATCACCCTAAAAAGCGAATTTGTTTTTTGTCGTTTCGTCATTGGGTTTTTCTCTCAACTCAAGTTTCGTTTAATTAAAAACAAAGTTTTTCTTTTTTTGCTTTTCTTAAATAATTTTTATCTTTTGTGTTTTTTTATAAGTATTACCCTGTACCCATATGCATATACATATATATATATATATATAGGTAAAATTGTCAATTACAATAGTGTTTTGGATGAATATAGGTAAAAGGACAATTCAGTCTAACCCTGTTCATCCATTCTTTTGCCTGGGTGATTGCTTTTTGGAAACTTCTACAATATAAAATGTCCACTTGATTCACATAGAAGAACTTTCACATTCCTCCCAGATCCCAGATGGTATCAAACTTATTTCTACTGTTGCTAAAATTACTACTAGCTACTTCTTTGACACATAAAAATAACAAATTGAACTTATAACCATCTATTGGTCTGAAGATGAAAATAGATATGTATTTTATAATTCTGAAATCCAATTTCGTTATCAATTAAAAATCATTAGTTATAGAAATAAATAGATTAATCCGATTATCCATAATCCCTCATAGGAATCTAAAAATCTTCAAAATGATCAAGTGATTCAAAGACGAAGCGAATTATACAAGATAATACAATAGTAAAATCAATTAATTCATATATCCAATTTTTTTGTTGGGTAACTCCCCCAAAATAGATGCAAACTTTGAAAAAGTATTATAAAGAATAAACATAAAATATTTTATATTTCAATATTACATTGGTAATTATTGTATAAATTTCAGATTAACCAAATATCTAATTATATAATTTCTTCTTTCCATTGGATTGTTAAAAGAAATCAACCAAAATAAAAAAAAATAATTAAGATTTCTACTTATTTATCATTTTATATAATATAATTTTATAAATTTTTTAGTTTTTACAAAAAATATTTAATAATTATGCTAAGGTACAGGGTACACAGGGATATTCGGACCTTTCCGAACATACATATGTAACACAATTAAAGATTTGATGTTGTGTTTAAAATCTTTCTTTTAAAAAATAACATCATATAGATAATGTAATACGATACTTAAATATCTAAAGTACTCATAATAAGGAATTTTATATTCATTCAATCAGAAAAAAAAAAAACACAATATAATTGCTGATATTTATCGGAGAATCGTAGTAGGTAGTATATTTAAGAACCCAAGTATATAGTATAATAAATAACTAAGCAAGTTACAAATACATATACTTTAAACATAAATACTCAAGAAAACTTATGTTTAATTTAATGTTTTATTTTAATAGATTAGATTAGATTAATTCTTAGTAGATACCTGATGTGCTTCGATTCACAATGAAATTAATCGTCATCAATCAATCAATGAAATCCGAAAAGATCGTATTTTGATGAACTATTATAATTACCAGTCATCGCCTTCCATAGTATTTCATACTACCACTATCATCCCATCAAATTCGTAGAAAAATATTCATCTAAAAGTCCAAAACCATAACCGTTTCGTAGGATTTTCTTTTTACCTAACAAGTTTCAAATATTCCATGCACAGCCATCTCCTAATAAGTATCTTCTTAAATGTATCTACAACATAGTCTTATTGTCAATATATTGCTAAGCATACACATACGTATGTAATTGGTAATTATGTCACTCCCAGGTCTTATCCTTTGGGTGCACTCAAATCAGAATATTTTCTAGCCTAGAGAAGACAACAAAATATATTTCCCACACAATAAATGAATACATATAATTTAATAGTTCACATTAAATAAGTTAGGCTCGATTGGCTGTAGTCTATAACTATGGAGGCACCTTATACCTCGTTACGCCCATGTAATATACGTAACAATACTATGTGCCCTCTAACATTGTTCAAATAATATTTGTAATAGAGACTATCACATTGAGTTGAGTCTTCTGTTTTTTTCTTGTTTAAAAGTACAACTTTTGGCAATGAAATTCGTGACAATATTAAGGCATTTCCCCTTCAAATCAAACCATGAAATAGTTAGGCATACTTAGTATACTACATTGTACAATAGTATCATACACACATATTGATTTGGTTAATATCCTTTGTTATTCTTTTTATCCCAACCCCCCATATTCTCTCTCTGCCTCTCTCTCTCTCTCTCCCTCTCTCTATCTCTGTCTCTCTATCTCTCTTAAATATGCTATTTTGCTGGAGGCATCTTTGTTTTCATCTTAATGGGCGTATCTATCTTTTAGGTTATGGGAGGCGTTCATTTTTATGAGTTTCTTGTATATGAATAACTCACATCTATTACTTAATTTGTCACCATGTGTGACTACAGTCTAGGTCCAGTGAGGTAGTTGTTACCATCTCCTTGGTCCCCTTAGTACGCCCATCATCATCATCATTCATCTTTTTGTTTTGTGTATCGCAAGCCCACGCCCTTGTGCGTCTTACATACTCGTAGTTAGCTCTTTAACCTAGTTTAGAATTTTCGTAATGACAATGGAAAATGTCTTTATGTGTGCGTGACTTTTTATGAGTATGTAAATGTGACCTAGTCCTTAATACAATGCAAGGACACTTGATACTTGATACATGTTATACCCTTCACACTTTGTATAATACTACTTGGAAATGCTGTTTCTCATACATTAAAGGAAGCATTGCAAAGCTCACAAATAATGTTTACTCATGTTCAGTAGTAATCTAATAAAATGCATTAATCTATCTAACGTACTTAGTTTGTCCGTTCATATGTCTAATTTTGTATCTATCTGTCTATTACAAATTACCCTAGAATATTGGGCTACCAAGCTGATATTATGAAATCTATATACTGGATGGAGTCGTATAGCTCCTAGAGCTTGAAAAATAACTTATTTTTTTTATATGTAGTCTCTATATGGTTATCAGAAAGGCAGCATGATTTAAAGTATAATCTGATCCCTAAAAATAGATTCTCTAAAACAAATTATTAAATAACTAAAATTTCAAAAATAAGAATAAAGAGGCAGAGCATAACCGATTAGAGTAATCTATAATCTTACGAAAGTCTACATTTCCCAAATTCGTACATATGCTAAATGACTTGTTGAGAAAAACTTGGAAAGCCCATGAAGAACACTTTTATTTATTCTCTTCCTCCAGTTTTAGTTGTATTGTGGTGCACATTTTGAACGTTTTGTTTATAATATGATAATATGTTAATATCAAGATCTATAATATTTGAATAGTCTTAGAAACCAATTCATTGCAATTTTAAATATTGGGTAATTCCAAAAAAAAAAAAAAAACCTGTATTAAATTGATTTCTATAGCTCACGCACAATACACACCAAAATTAGATGATTGTTTTTTTTTTCTATTGAAGCAGTCTAGTCCCTGTTAATTCCACCACTTTCTTTTGGTTGGTGCCTTCCTTGGCTTGTTAATTTGGTTCTAAGCATTTCATTTTTCACTCGTGATCAAAAGCTTTAAAAATCAAATGATTTCTTTATTTTCAGTAAGTTGATCACAAACGATACTCAAATATTAAACACATATAGAAGAGTAGAACAGTGTATTTGCTTGCAACAACTCTTGGTTGTATCGTCATCAATTTTGAAAAGTCTATCGGAGCGACGATCAAGACGCTCAACTGAAAAATTCATTATTATGGACTCTTCATACACTGATACAAATTTTGTGTGCCTCAGTAGTTTTTCTGTGACGCTTAAAATTTGACCTGTTCTAATCAACATTGTAGACCTACAACGACATCTATTGAAAAATGAATGCGAATTGAATTTTTTCACAACCCACTAGTAAAGCCCATTGAGATCCAATGAGGATTTTAAATTATTCCCTTTCATTTTTGACGGAAGCAATCTTTTTCATTACTACATTTGTATAATATTATGAAAACTTATATCATTCAAATTATTGTAATTTATTCCTTCAATCAGGCAAATGACTAGTAGAATTCAGATATTGTATATACTAAAAATGATAATTACTTATTAATTATACTCTTCACGGGAGTGCATAATATTATAAGTTCGTAATTAAGTTTGTAACACACAAAAGGAGACATCGAAGCTCACATAAAGTATATATATCTGTTATCAGCTCGATGAAATGAGTTGAGTTAGCCATGTCTGTATGTCCGCGTGTCTGTCTATACGTGAATTAGTCCCACAGTTTTTGAGCCAGAGAGATGAAATTTTGTGCATAGGTTTCTTTGTACCATGTACAATATATTTATTGAAACGAGCTGAATCGGACCACAGAGAGCGGTATGATCAAACTGAAATTTGGACATTGTGTGTTTCTGATCCACATCTAACAACCATGGAAATTTCATGACCCTAGGGCTATCAGGAATGCTCCCATACAAAACCCCATTTAAATTAATATTATCATTAGAAAAAGATTTATGTTTTTTGACTTATTGAACTGAAATTTTCACACTATTAGTTTCTGTTCCATATCCATCAAGCATGTAGGGTTACCATGAGGTGTACTTCCAATGCAAACCCACATTAAATGAAAGTGCCACTCAATCTGTGTTCTTTGTTGACAGCGTTTCTTTGTTATTCAAACTGTAACAGATACCAAAAACTTTTTCTAGTGGATGCGTGAAGAGTATAACATCTTTGGCATAGTCGAAGATACCCTTCTTTGTGGTTTTAAATTTGCAATGCGCTTGCATCATTTGACCATGAGACTATTAAATTCAAAATGTTTCACTCTCCTCCTATCTGTAGTCATAAAACCATGACAGCAACAACAAAAGCATAAATTAAAACCCAATTTAAGACTAACAGTATCAGAAAATATGATTGAATATGAACTTATGAAAGAAAAATCAAGGCCTCGATGAAATTAGAGAGAGATAATGTTCTGGGTAACGGTTCTCCTGTTATTATTATTAGATTTGCCTTTTTAGTTTTTATTTTTAATTTATTTTTTTTTTTTTAAATTTGTATGTAACTTTTATTTTTCTTAGGGTGTTCAATTCTGATACCAAATCTGCGACGAAAATTTTGATATCAGCTAAAAAAATGACGAAACATTAACATAATATATGGTACTATGTTCATACGCTTCATATTCTTCATGTAAAAAACGAGTATCTAACTCAATGTCTATTTAGTTTATATACACACACATAATATACAATATATAAATTTCTCTATATATGTATACTATAAGCAATCTAAAATGGGGGAATTCATCTAAGGTAAAATACTCACTTATGGTACAAAATATGATATATCTGAAGCCCATTTAAAATTCTAGTTATAACTAGTACGAGTATATAAGTATTTCTACATTTTTCTTTTTTTTTCTTTTTGTACAATGAAATCGAAGCAACGGAAAGGTTTAACCTTCATTTACGATATACGTGTACGAGATACGATATATGTTTGTATGATATTTATTGTATAATAGTATGTACGACTCTAAGCTATAAGCTATAATATTATAGCAACTTTGTTTGTTGTTGATTACAATAATTTACAATGTAAATCGAAACACAAAATGATTTTACATAATAGATCTAAGAGTTCTACTTGGGTACTTCTACTTAATAAATAATTCCATTTTATTAATACATAAAAATACATTAATTATATAAGTATAGTAAGTGTATTTATATAGTTTTATATAGCCAATTTAGTGTCCAAAATACAATATTATTGTAGTATATCCTTACATTGGTTATGATTTTAGTATATGATATGTGATGGACTTTTTTATATTTTATTTTTATAGTGCATTGTGAATGAATGAATATATCTAAAAATAATGTAATTTTGCCTTCACCACAAAATATATACCATAGATATTTATAAAGATTGTTTCATAAGAAACTTAAAAGTTCAGAATTAAGGCAGCCTGCTGCCAATAACTTCACACAATGTTTGACATTTTCCGAAAGATTCTGTTAGGTCTTGTACCTTTTAATTATAAACATATATACACCATTTGAATGATTACTTTGGAGATAATAAGAGTCTTCCACTTCTAGAAAGAAGAGACGGACAAGTTTAGTCAGTTTTTTCTTATCTTCAGAAATGTTAACTGGCCGTCGTGAGTATGCAACTTAATATCCCAAAATAAGGGTTATGCAAAACTGCTGGCCTCTGGGCGCTCCAATATAACATTCGGTGCCAAATATGCGTGGTCTAACCGCATCTACATACGTAGTATGTGGGAACATAATAGAAAATTGGATTAATTCCATGTTGCAATAGACCCAACTGAAAAAAAAGACGCACATACAAAATTTTAGAAATTCTTTTTTTTACAAAAATGGGGTTTCCCCCTTTATGGCTTTGACAAGCTTGCATTGTACCCACTATCAAGCTTTCCGCATATATGATAAAATGGCATTTCCAAGCATACCTCACAAGACAGTTGATGCTTCAAAATATAAAAAATTTTATATTCGGCGGGATTGTACCAAGTTCAAATTATTTTACATAAAAGGAAGATAATCCAAATTTTCAGGATGAATCCGCACGTTATATGGTTACACTAAGTATATACGTACTTGCTTTCTGAGTACATTGTTTGAATTGAATAAATTATTTTTTAATGTTAGATTATAGAATGGAAGAAAGATCTGGGCATAATTTTTTTCTTTTATGTCGAACCACAAATTTTGAAAAATTGTATGCTTGGGTTGGTTACCATTTATTACTAATCATATATTCTTAATTTTCGCAGACAAGCTAGGAAATCTTGAAACTTTCAACGCACAGCATAAAAACCGTTTATATAGAAATTATCAACGAAATATATTCGTCTAACGATTTTTTTATCTAGAAGTTTAGATCTTGAACTCATTTGGAATATATATTACACATCATATTTGTATATAGAGATGGTAAAATCGATAAATTGCTTCATTAAAAATCTATGATATTTTATTCAAAATTTTATTGAAAATTGAAAAATAAACAATGAGTTGAGAGAAATACTGTAAATATTTTCGAAAAACATGTGTTTGGTGTTTGTTTTTTTTTTTTTATTTTTTTTTATTTTGTAAAGTGATGCTCAAGAAAATTTCGGGAATGTGGATAACTTAACAAGAAAATAACCACCCCTCATTATTTAGTTGATTTACCAAACTTAACTATCTAAAATAAATAATACAAATCAATATACACTGCCGAACAACTGAATAGGTTCAAAACTTCTTTAAAACAAAAATGGTAATATCTCTTCAACCAACTTACCGATTTTAATGAAATACATATTTTTGTATAGAATAATCAATTGTTAGAATTTGAAAGACTTTTAAAAAGGCCAAATAAAGAGATATCTCATATATAGCCTAGAGCAATACGAAATTGCTTAAAAATATTGGCCGAAATCAAAAGGTGATTGATAGTTTTATTCGAAATGAATCAAGGTATGGTAATAATATGTACTTATCAAGGGATAAATAGAAGATTTATGATTACAACTGCTTCAAATTTTCAACAATCTAATATCAAAATCAAGGAAGTATATGATCTTATGCAAGTCTGGCAACTGAAAAATGCATTATCTGGAGCGCCAATCATTTGAAAGGACTAAAATTTAAGAAATATAAGTGGCGGTACATTCGTAAAAAAAGCAATTGTTGGAATTTCATTACATCCGTCAACACAAGTATTTTTATTTATTTGATAGTCATACGGAGGAAATCTATTAATTCTTAATTATTATTTTTGAATAAATAAATTGTTCGTGGTTATCCAAATTTTACTCAATTTGATATTGTATCCACAACGGTTTATGGTAAGTAAATAGTAAGAACACTGTATGTGTTATTGAATCTTTTCAATATTACTATTTAAGTACAGGCAGTTCTGTTTGCAAAATAATAAAGTATTGCATACTTCTTGGGATATCACATGAAAAACACATTTCTTGTTTTTTAAAATTTTATTTTATTTTTATTATTATTTGTTGTTATAGCGGCAATAGAAATACATCCACTGACAGACAAACGGATTGACGGTGAAGACTAAGTAATGTGGTCCCGTTGGCTTCCTTTGCGTACGGAACCCTTACAGACCAGATGTGCGTAAAACTGCATGCCTTCGTCTTCATAGAAAGCATATAATGTGAAACATGTAGTGGCACAAATAAAAAGAAGTTCAGCCTGGATGCACCAGATGGCTATAACTTTTACTTTTATGACCTGCGAAAGGGAGAGTGTTGTTTAAATCGTCCCATACCCATGCAAGTGGCATAATGGTGTGGGGACCACATTGCAGTTTGTTACATCAAAATTAAATGTATATAGGACCGTACTACTAAAGGATTTTCCACAATTTTCGAATAATTCTGGATGGATTCCATAACCATACCATATCCCATTCTTAATGGCACTGGTCAAACATTGGATAAACAAGAAAACAATTGAAATTTCTCAAGTGACCCCCGGATATACTTGTACATGTTATGGAGAACATTCGGGGTCTATTGTCCCCAAAAGTATGTCAAGATGGAAGATGACAATTTTGTGGCCTTATTTGACGCAAAGCCTGAACAACAATTTCGTTTGGAACTATTGAAAACTAATATTATAAGTCTTTGCCAAATCGTTTTTATGAAGTTTTATAAAAGAGGAAGTATGAAATATTATATTATACTCGAATTAAAAGAATTCAAGCTATGTACATTACTACTTCTATATATCTTCTATATAGTCGTGTGTGTTACACCATTTTTAACTCAAAAACGGCTATACCGATTTTTATGATTTTTGATATGTTACATTTGTTTCCGCCCCGAATAGCAGAATAATTAATTATTAAAATATCGGAAAAGTCCACGCTGTTGACGAGAAATTGATGGATAAAATTTTCCATATAAAGCATAGCGACAAATTTTAAAATCAGTCTAGTCGTCTCTGTTGACATCAATGTCATATCAATTTGTCTGATCTCATTGGATCTGCCTGGCTTGCCACCGCGAAGTTTACAACTGAAGGTTAGCTTGCTTATCATCTTGTTTCGAAATCCTGACAACAAAACCAAAAATGCATATCGCATATCACAAGGAGCTTCAATGAAGGGAATGCGGTACAAAGTTCGCCGGGTCAACTAGTTGTATATATAAAATTGTAAACACTTTTCGGTCTGTGCACAGTAATCTCAGAAACGGCTTAATCGATTTCAATGCTGTTTTCACTGGTGTATTGTTATGAGCTTCCTGTAACATATAGCGTGTTATTTTATATCAATCGTTTCACAAACAAAAAAGTTGAGTTTAATGAAATAACGCGCTTTTTTGACGAATATAGTTTCCTATAGTTTTTTTGATAAATATAGTTTCCTTATCAAGTTCATAAAGCGTAAATAAATATGTAACATGTCTTTTCTTTTTTTTTTTTTTTTTTGAGCGAGGGCGTAGCAATGCGCGCCAGGACAGCTAGTTATACCTATATATTTTTTTTTAAATTTTATTTTAAACAATTGAAGAGATATTGCCAGTATAATTTTCAAGAAATGTTAAACCTATTTAGTTCACAGCGGCAGTGTATATCAGTAGAGGTCATTATCAGAACAAAAATAAATATTGTATATAAATCACTTGATCATAGATATTTAAAATGTTTCATGATAACCTTGGCTTTATAAGATATATATGTATATGTATGTATGTGACGAATGTAGAGTATATGAATAATAACTATTTGAGCTATTTGGAATCTATATTATAATAATATTATATACCATATATATGATTATACAAATATTGTTTTTCATCTATGGGTTTATATTGTAAGTAAACTAAACTTTACAAATTGGTTTTTTTTTTTTTAAATTTTATTTATAATTGGTAATTCTAGCGTATATTTCGTTAATTAATTTTCTATAAGTAAGATAATAAAATCTTATGGTTCTACTTATGTTTATATATATATATGTATATTATATAATGTTCAATAATAAATAGCGTCTTTAATAGAGCTTTCTATAAAAACTTCTAAATACTTTTAATGAACTAAATACATTAATTTTTATATACTAAATTGATTTAATTTTTTATTTATTGTATTTTTGTTTTCTATTTCTGTTGTTTTTTTTTTTTTATTATATTATTTTACGTTGAACAAACCATTGTCGATTTTTTAACACTTTCTCTCTTTGTTTTTATTACAAATTTTACACATTTTTCTATATAGAAATATGAATATATATAAGTAGGTATATTGAAAATTTGATCAAGATTAGATTATTAGACAAATGTATAGTGAAATGTGACTGACTTGATTCGCGCATTTGAATATTTATTTTAGTTTTTAAATTTGAAATTTCAATTGAGATATTAACTGGTATTTACTTGTATTATTACTAAAGCATGAATCTTCTTTTAAACAATGAAATCATTATTTTTCAGTATGAAATGTTGTCTCAACCAACGTGAATTCATAATATTTTTATAAAACATTATAATGATAAACTATTTGTATGGTTTTTGATATAACATTCTCACAAATATTATTAGATTTGGACATCTATAAAAAAATTAATTTGGGTATTTGGTTTATCTTTTATATTTCACGAATGTGTCAGATAAAATGTGAGCTCTGCATTGTGAAGTTTTTCATATTTTTGCCTGATAAATTTATCTCGCTTAAAAAATGGAGCCCAAACATTAATTTATGATTTATTTACTATAAGTTGTAATTTGTTTCTATACAGCAAGCGGTCTATGCCTTCAAACGAGACTCCTCATTCGA
Organism: Amiota albilabris; assembly: GCA_037040105.1. NCBI lineage: Eukaryota > Metazoa > Arthropoda > Insecta > Diptera > Drosophilidae > Amiota > Amiota albilabris. The sequence goes on along the minus strand of JBANCV010000102.1, from coordinate 52,949 downwards.
AGTGTAAAGAGTGTATTGAAAATTGATTCAAACTAAAACAAAATTGTATTGATATCCATAAGAAATATTTTGAAAAAATAATAAATAAAAAGAACACCAACTTCAAGGAGATAAAAGAATGGACAATTTCCAAAACTACTTGGATTTTCTTCCCTTCAAAAATACTATGACAAAAGCTCAAAAGATTAATCATAAATTAAGTCAATTGAAACTACTCATTTACATATTTAATAGAATCCTTGAATCCAAATAGTTTAAATTAAGAGTCACTTCCAGAGGTCAAAAATCAAGACTCACTTATTGAATAATATATTGTACTATTTTATATCTTAACAGACCTTTGATTGTTCTTTTAACAAACTGAAGGAACTTGGAAGTATATTGATTGATCCAATCGAGAAAAAAATCGACTATAAGTCAAAGATAATTCGATTGTGATAATGGAACTTTAGAATATGTTTTCTTGTTTGAAATTCTATTCTATTTACAATTTCAAGGCTTTGGAGAGATGAACCAATAAATGCACTCATATACATATAAGCTTCTAATAGCATATCTTTAGATCTTAGATCCTAGTTAAAGTGTATGTACCCATGAATATTATATTACATTGTGAAACAATTTACCATACACTGAGTACATTTATCTGGTAAGTTAATGGTAGCATTTTTCTTAGAAATGTTTTGTGTTCTTTAATAGTAGGTAATACAAATACTAATTATAGGATTCTGTGGAACGCTCATCCCATGCTTAGATTGCATTCTTCAAATTATATTTAAATAGGGTTTTCAAATTTAAGGTATCTTTTTGATATGATATAATATGATGAAACTGCTTCAGTTCAAGTTTAGACAAGCAGAATTCATTATGGTCGTGGCGGCATGTCAACAAAAAATTACTGTTTGTTGTGAATTTTGCTGTCGTGATCCCATATTTTTTGGCAAGGTAATGCAATTACTGTGAATGGAACTCGATATCAAGAAATGATTAGAAATTTTTAGTAGAGTCAACTAGAACATATTTATGTACAGAATATGTGGTTTTATCAGGACGTTGCAACATGCCAAACAGCAATGAAATCAATCGATCTTTTGAAAGAGCAATTTAAAAATCAAATAATTTCTCGATAAACAAACCTTAATTGTTATGAGGCTTCTCAAAGGCAACAACATCAAGTAAATATCAACATTAATTGAACCATTATCATGTGAAAAAATATTCAAAATATTGGTTATTCAAAATATTGGTAAAAGATTAACAGTCTGCCGAACTAACAGAGGTGGTCACTTGAAAGACATTCTTTTTCATTATTTTCCAATAAAAATAAATAAAGACTTCATACAATTTATTTTATAAATTTTAAAAAGATATCTAAAATTTCAAACGTATCGTATATGAAATCTAGGAAATATCAAAGATATGTTAAGATATAGGAAGACTCCATGCTGAATTAATGCATGAAAGTGATTACAGCAAAAAGATTTGTTATCCCTCTTTACCAAAATTTAATGCCTTAAGTTTTCTGAAAATTTTCTTATGTCCAAATTATACACTTTAATTGAACAATGGAGATCACCATTATTTTAAAAATTCACATCGGTATGTACCCATGAATCTGTACCCCAAATTTAATGTAAAGTATACAAATTTTGCCGTATACCAAATTTGTGAAAGAAGAAGAGTAAATTTTTTCCTGTAATCACTTTGAATGGGTGAAATGTTTATGGATCTTTTACAAGCGGAATGCCAAGATTGAAACGATGAATATAGCAGAATCGAATGGAATAACGTTGTATAGAGGATTATACAACTGTATAAGCATATACAGAAATATACATACAAGTGTCAAGTGATCGGACGCATAAAAGAAAGACGATGTGTTTACGCTTGCCGACTGCCCCCTTTTGCACGTATGCATGCGTAAATTTGCGCACGACATAACCAACGAGTTCATTCACTGTACAGCAGTACATTTCATTCATTCATTTCATTTATAATGCGTGTACATAGGAACATGTGAATCGATACACCTTTGACATTACAGAAATAAAATTCAACATACCAGACTCCTATTCACAACAAATGGTAACAGCAAATTTTAGAGTGAATGATTCAAAAGCAGTTTCGAATATACCTTTGCACATGTCTAATATGTACGCGTGTAATTATGAAGGGTATTGATTATCAATGTGATCACTCTCGGTTGTACCGATAATTGACAAATAGTTTCACCATTTTCTGTTTGTATAAAAATATTATTATTATGTTATTATGTTAAGTACGTGAGTTGAGAATTTTAAGATTGAAATTTTGAAAGCAAATAAACTATGGAAAGTAAAGTAAGTTGTACTATTATTGTGAATTGAATGTTGAATTGATCTGTGCTTTATTTTATATACACAAAATATGACTTTTTTTTTTTCTTATGCAATTTAAATTTTTCAATTATTTAGTTTTGTAATTTTAATTTTAAATTAAAAAATAGTTTACCTTTGAATAGTGTTTTGTCATTGGACATTTGGATTTGTGTTTTTATTTGAATTAAGATCAATATTTCTTATATAGGATTGAAATTTGCTTAGTCAAAGAAATACATTTGATTTAATTTGGTAAAAAATATAGTATTAAATGAATATAGAAAAAATTTTATCATGTTTTATTTTTATTTTTGTGAAAAATTATCGTACTTCGGTTTGTTTAAATTATTAATTGATTTTTTTTTTTTTTTTTTTTTTTTTTTAAATATTTTTGATTCTTTTTTTGTATTAGAAACAAAAAAAAAATATTATTATTTTTGTATATAAATAGAAACATATTAAAAAAAAGTTGTTTAACCTAGTAATTTACCATTTCAAATTTAATAAACGAAGAGTGATTTTAATTTAAATAATTAATAGTCTTCTTCGTTTACTAAACTTTTCTTTACTTAAAAAATAAATTTTTTTAAAGAAAAATTATAAAAATTATTTAGTTCAGAACAAAATAAGTAAGTAGTAAGAATATATTGGTAAATCTAAATACATAATTTATAATAATTATATAAATTTTTGCTATAAAATATTTTTTCGTATAGGTTTTTTAAAATTAAATTCTATTGAATAGATCATGGATTCTTTACTTACTCAGTGGACTCGACCGTGGGTGTTGTCGGCATTATCATTAAAATGCAGTTAACGAGAATAGTTGTAATGATGAATAACGAAAATAAGGGATGTACTAAAATATAGATGGCCACACGACGTATTGGATTGAAGGGGTCGAGCAGCCACATTGCTTTTGATGCAGAAAAGCGAAAAATATCTTTTCCTTTACTTACAACTACAAATGTCTGCAAATTGAAAATGAAATGGAAAATTAGTATTTAATATTCAATTTATTGGCTTAATACTTAAGTAGAACATTGAAAACAAACTTATAATAGATCCCAAAGGTAAGTACAGAAGACTATGCTTAATCTAGAATAATAGCATAAGATCATCAACGATTAGATGCTTTCGATGTTTCCTTTCCGATAAATATCAGTCGTAAAAGTTGTTTGTTTAATAATCTCATGATTTAATAAAATTCACAAACGCTTGATTTAAAAAATCTATTATGTAATGGATCCTAGGGTAAGAAAAGTCATTTGTTTTTCTGAACAAATCTTATAAGTATATTAAAAAATTTATATAAATACTATAAATAAACCTTAATCAAATATGGGATCATCAAATGCTTAGATGCTTCCGAACATTTCTGATAGAGTCCGCCGATAATCTCCCAATTTATTATTTTTTTATTAAAAATAATAATAATATAAGTGTGTAATCGTGTCTGGCACACGAAATCAGAAAAACTGCTCCCTACTCCGTTCTACCTGATGTTAAGGTCCTACTTGAGTGGCCGTCACTTCTATGTACAAGTAATTGACACTGCAGATTAGAGAACCATATCAATCCTTTGACAAACAATATACCTAGACATAAACCGCCTTAAGAGGTTATCCGAGTATAAGTAATATTTACGAATAAGCTCACCACACCACAGAATAAACGACTGCGCACAGAGATGGAAAACTATAAAGCTCTTCAGAACGCAACGCGAAACCACTGGATCCCACGAAAATCATACAACGCAACCAATTATACAGGTACAATCACAAAAACAGTCCCAAGTCTCCAGCAAAATGAGAGTGATGAGAATAATGTAATTATTACTTTAAAATATCTGAAAAATTGTATAATTGCCTACATTCGGAATCAAACTGGCAATTAAAGAAATAGAAAAAGTTTTGTTCATGTCTTGTTGAAATCATTGGACCTTACTTCTATCAGAAAATTAATAAAATATTTATGAGAAAAATAGGATAATTATGATATAGAAAATAAGTAATTCATACAAGACCAACAAAGTTAAGTGTCATATTCCTTCTTAAACATTTTATTCACTGACAGAGGCGAGCTATCGAAATAGTGATGTCAAGAAGCAATCGAAGAATGTAATCACAATGAAAAAAACAGTTTTTGTTTGTTTGATATTATTTTTATAAATGTTTACCAATATCCAATCCAGTACTTTTGCATTTTAAGTTCATACTTAGCTGATGTATCGAGTATAACAAGATTATGCATATACGAATAAATGACTTAGAACTGAGATTCGTGAAGATTTTATTTAATGATCTTGTTCTAATTATAATGTAATTACTATTTGCATATCACCAATAAATCATTGTAATATAACATCCATATTTATATAAAAAAATTCTTTTATTTCTGATCAGATCCGATGAGGTTTAACTTAATGTGATAATTTCTAAGGTTCCGAAATTTATTCTGATTGAAAATGTTCTACGTAATTTGCTAGTTACATATGTAGTGCTTGTGTTTTCGACTTACCAGTACATTACTGTAGTATGGATCGATATCCTCAAGAGGAGTGGAGGCCAATTCCGGCGGGAAGCTGCCCTGCAATCGAACAGGTATTGGCACACCCTGTTCAAGTGTAGGATCCGGTTGTGGACCTTCATCCTCGTCCTCGTCATCATATCGGATCTGCGCGTTTTTAAGTTTTGATTAAATTATATATTTTGAATTATTTTTGTTATTTCATTATTTTGTTAATTTTTTTTTTTTTTTTTTGTGTTCAAGAAGAAATAATTAAAAATATAAAAAAAAATAAACAAACCTATGTGTGTGTGTATATATAGTATATAATATTTTTATTAATTTAGTTGCCTAATTTAGTTGTTGTTTTTTACATAGTTAAATCATAAATTAATGTGAATTTCATTTGAATTTGATTTTGTTGTTTTTATTTGTTTTGTTAATAATTATAATAAGTAAATGTAATTGCTTAATTAAATGCATAAAATTTTAATAGCCAATTAAATTTATGTTTTTTTTTGCTTAAATTTTCTTTAAATATAAATTTTTTGTATCTTTTTTTGCTTTTGATTTTGTTTCTGTCAAGTTTTCCAATTAAATAATTAAAGCATTTTGTTTTTGCAGATTTTTTGTAGATTTAAATAATTTTTATTTGTATTCAAAATAAAATAAAAACAGGATTTAAAAATATATTGGTATTAAATATTTAGAAGTAAGTAGTTGAAAGATTTAAAGAAAAAAAAAAAATATATATATAATATTTTGTGTAAGCTAAAGAAAAACAAAAGTTTAAAAATGGAAAATTATTTCAAAATTAAATTACAAAGCAACATTTTTTTTTCTTAATATTAATAGTGAAATTTCTAAAAATAAAATAAAGAAAAACAATAGTACTACCACCGATAGAACCGATGAGAACTTGATAATTAATACATACATATCTTACACGACGAAGCTTCCTCAATCTTTCATGATGGTTTCCTTGATGTATAGGATAATATCCAGTGTCTGTGTGTGGCATATGAGTGGCCTTTGAATGACCAAACTGAGATAATCTTGAACTTAAGACATTCTCTAACCCTTCAAATGCAGACATTTTAAAGTAACTTAGTAAGTCATAATGACCAATGTAGATTATGTAATCAAGAAGAGGAAATAGTGAAAAGTCTAATTTTTCATAGACTCCGATATTTAAGCAACCATTACCAAGAAGCAACAAATGGAATTACAACCATATCTCCAAAAATAATCTTGAAATTCTCAACAAATAGAAGACTTTCAAAGCTGCTGTAAACATCTAGGTATATTGTAAGTATATTGCAATATGCCCATTTATAGAGGTGACGCAGTGATGAGGTAAGTAGCTCCCACCATTCCCCAATCTAATCTAAAGTGTAAAATCATTAAATAAGTTTGGAAAGTCTAAATTAAGAGTATTTTAATCAAAGTTCAGGATTTTGAAATGGCATCTGCATTTCAAGATGTATTCAAGTAAAAGATCAAGATTGGATAATATTCTTCAAATTTCATTACTCTTTTACTTGTAGCAAGAAACTTTTTGAATTGATTACACAATCAGCAACCAAAACTAAACATAGGTTATGTTAGACCAAGTTTCACAGGCTTCTCGCAAAAAAAATGTGAGTTGAGCCGGAAACCTTACGGACCATCGTAATGCCTGATTTTAGCAAAAAGAAGGAAAGGTTTATTATGAAAATTAAAGAGTAAAATATACCTAGTTAGTTTCAGAGGTCCCATATAGCCTTTGAAACTAAATTGAAGATTCAATGACAAAGCTAGGTCCCGCAGTGGCAAATTTTGCCAAGTTGCTCAAATGATCAAAGAAATGTTTTCCGAGTAGACGGGTTCATTTTCCAAGAAGAGCAGGACACTCACATTTGGAATTGTTGAATACTTTTTGATTCTTCCTGAAAGCTGCGACTGAAAACTTCCGGCCATTAACACAATTGCGCAGTGCCCCATTAGAACTAACTTTATCAATCGAATCCTATTCTTGTTAACCATAGGGCGTGGCTGAATGCTCTGTTATGACGGATAATGATGCTTATAGTCAAGCCGTTGATTTTCTTATGAAAATTGACTTACAAGTATCCAAGCAATGAATATTCGTCCATTTATTAACAGATGAAAGACTTGTGTGAATATTACTATATATAAATTAAAAACTCTAATAGCATCGTGTAAGATATATGTATAAACTATTATTGTACATAATATTTAATATATTGTACACATATATGTATATTTTACATAAGAATTTTCATTTTTATCATTAAGCATTCATTACGTGTGTGTGTGTGAGTATCTACAGTGAAAAATATATCTTCACGTGCATAATCCATATAAAAAATTCAATAAAAAATAATAAATACGATATATTACAATATTAAAAATTAATAAATTAATTTCATTAAAATTCAGCACCCAAATCTAGAAATTAAAAAACATTTTAGAATTTTTTTTTTTTTTTTTTTTTTGTTTGAGCTATTTTACTATATTATTCTTATCTTAATACAAATTGCAAATATTTTTAACTTTGAAATGTGATTCTATCCAATAAAGTAAGTCAATATCAAGTATAATTTATTTGATTTAGAATTAGAACATTCACTTTTAGCTTCTAGTATTGTTTTATTTTAGTGCATACATTTCGTTTATTGAGACACATAGAGTTTTGTATATGGCATCATAATTTCCAGATTATAGATTAGATTCAGTATGATTTATATGCCAAGTCATGCGACAAATAAAAATCAAATTCACACGATTGTTCATGTGTTCATTTTCGTCTCGTAATTACCCGACAACAGTTGGTCAAGAACCACGCAACTCTGGCATTAGGCTGCAGCCCCCTTACTATCAAATATCAGTTCAATTGGAATAAAAATTAAATAATACGAGTATTTTTCAGTTTCTTGCTTAAGTTGTTCATTATGCCAAATGAAATACAGACGATATAGGGATATAAGTATAGTAGGTTTAAATGGTATGTATATCATTCTTAGCAAGAAGAGATTTTTAATTAAAAAATATAAATATAAATCAGTGTGGTAAAACCAAAGTATTACAAGGACAACTAGAAGGTCCAGTCCTATAAGATTTCAATTAATTTAGACTACATATTCCAATTACAATTTCTTACCCAAAGATTTTGGAAAACTCGAACCAAATTTTAAACACTTTGATTTATAAACTTGTCAAATTTTTGTGGTTAAAATTCTAAAGTTTAAATGGAATGATTTTATTGAATCGAAATTACTTGGTACATATACTGCGTTTCACTTGAATAGCCCGCCTTACCTTTAACGTACATTAATTTTTTTTTTATGTATGGATGTTAAATTTTAATAGTAAATTACAAAATTTAAAAGTGTATTGAATGATTTTAGTAATGGGTAGAGTGCCCAACTTATTTAAAATAACCTCGAAAATTCTTTCTGGTATTGAATAATTTGAACTTTAGGTATGACAAGCTAAATTGAAGCCCAGTTTCGTTAAATGACTTGAGAAGGTAAGGTAGGGTGAGGTAAGGTGAGGTAAGGTGAGGTTACACAGGCCGTACTCTATAAAAAAATTAGTTCACCCAGAACCTTTACGGTCCATCGTAATGCCTGATTTTAAAAAAAAGCGCGGAAAGTGGATTAAGATAATTAAAGTGTAAGGTATCCCTAGTTGTCTTCAGAAGTTTGCCTTACCTTACTCATCAATTGGTAAAATTTTCTAGTGATAATCACAAGGTACAGTTACGTAGAAAATACAGTGTTCTTTTCTGTTTGGTGAAATAGAGCACACAGACTTAAAAAATTTGAAATCGTTTACAGATTCGTTAACACCGAACAAAATGAAATTAAACTTACAGCCAATTCAAAGTAAACAGAACTCGGTGTTCTGGGGAACTCGAGTCATGATCTGCAACAATCACATGGAAAATGTTCATTTTCAGGGTCACTCGCAACAGAACTCGCACTCTGAACCTGCTATTAAATGAGCTTAGTATTACTACATATATAAAAAATTCTGGTTCAATTGGACTTCTGTGTAGAGTTTTAATCTAATAAAAAAAAATTAAACCATCTTAAATTGTAATATTATACAACAGTTTTGTCACTAGATGGTATTGGTGTTCATATATCTGCCAACATTAATTTGAATTCTATCCAAGTAATCTGGGGAATTCGATGATTCGCACAAAATATATACCATATGCATATATATATTTTTTGCATAATTGTCTTTATTTTGTATAAAATTATGAATAACTTTTGTTTTGTCGAAATTTTAATCAAATCTGTAGGATTTTACCTTGGCTTGTCCGCAGATATTTAAGGCATTTCCATGCTTCATTCTTCTTGCAAATTATCTGAATATATTTAAATACTTAAATCAATTAATGAATAACTTTACTTGTCCAAGTACATTGTACAAATGAAGACTAAATGAACATTTTCTCTGCAAGTGAAACAAAATAATGTGCACATATGTCAATCTATATATATCTTATCATATTTTGGTAACAGTTATGTAGAGGCGAAGAATATTTTGCAAAGTAAGTAGATTATTCAAGTGAGACGTATACACAATATTATTGACACATTCAATTCTCAAACCCAAAATAAATATATTGAATGTCATTCCAAATCCTTAATAAATAGACACTGCAAGATATGCACTTATAAATGATATCCATAGTATTGTAGTATAGCAAGGAGTTGCACAAATATATATATATATTTGTAGTTATAAAAATAGAAATTATATTCAAAACTGTCCATTAAAAATAATTGATGTATATGAAATGGAGAGCAACATATATCTGTTGTTCACGACACCATTAAATTATGACTGACTCTTAACCTATGAACTTGAACGTGAAACTGAATTGTAATATACATAATGGCTTTATCATTAAAAGCTATTTAACATATATATGTACTTCAGTTCGGTATGTATAACTATATATAGATACATACTATTGTATATAAATGTTTCCTTGAATAGAATCAATAATGTATAAGAGTCCAACCGGCATAAACGAAGTGTATGCATGTATTATATAATAATAATAATGTGGGTGGAAAATCAAGTAATAAGCCTTGTCATACCATTATGATTTTTTCCGTAATCTTTTATCATGCATCATCATCACTATCACCACCAATCGGAGACTACATAAAGACCAATGTGATGAGCAGTGTTCAAGACTAAATAGCCTATTGTCTTGGTTAAACTTAAGCTTTAATTTTTATGGGTTGTCATTACTTTCAGAAGCCCGCTTTTGCCAATATTCGTCTTATGTCTTAGGCCCGCCCATGTGGCGAGGAAAATCGATTAGGACATATTACAATTTTAATTTGTTCATCAATTTATTTATGCATTTTAGCCGCTCCATTGTTGTTCTTTCGATCTCATAATTGATACAGTCATATATAACTCAAATTATCGGATCAGTATTAACAATATATATCATACATATGCAGAAAATTGGAGTACAATGGATATGTGTGTACTTCGACGAATCAAAATTACTGGTTTTTTTAAATGCAATTAATGGTTTCTATGGCTTTACATAGACCGATTACTTCAAGATCATTCCACCCACACATGAATTTACAATACAATTTAAGTAGATGAGAATCAACGTGTTGAGATACTTTAAAAAACTATCAAGTGTATTTATGTCAAGCTGTAAATATGGTTAAACACTACAAATGAAAAAAAAAAATGTGTATCTTTTCTATAAAAAGAGCTTTACTACATTCTAGTTCTTCTATTGATATATTGATTTATATCAATATTATTAATATTTTATATGTTGTAAATAGTATTTTATAACTTACTTTCATACTCTCATTTATTATTGTGTTTTCAGTTTATATAAGTTTATTATTTATCAGGATTAAATTTTACCCTCGGCTCAAGCATGTTGAACTGCTGCCTACACCCAAATTCATTACCTTTCGAGAACTTCACTGCAACTCTGTTTAGTATTTAGTATTTTTTCTGGATTTATATTTTAATTGTGATTTTACTTTTATGATTAATGAAAAAGATTTTATTGCATTCAATGATTTAATGTATCAATGGAAAGATCTTTTCAATGCAACGCCCAACAAATCAATAAATTGAACTAATAGTAGTATACTCCTCCATAGATAATAGTATTTAGATTGATTTATGGCATTGCATTGAGTAAATCATCAGACATCTGCATAGTATGGTCAAAAGAAATCTATTAAATCTGCTAGCCTCATTTACCTAGTATGTTACATATTACAGTATATCACATCTATTGAGCTTAATATATAATCTGAGAATTTCAGATATATCTAGCTATTTAATGCCTAACCAACTAACTAACTATAATGTTAATAATAATCTGAATAAGATTTTTTAAATTGTATGTACTCGTATAATTTCATTTTGATAATCATTTGAGATAATAATGAGTTCATTTCATTTCTAAGTATTATAATTTCTAAACAGTTTTCCATACTCACAAGTAGTATCTGATACGTATAGGCTGATGGGTAATACAATACATCTAACTTTATAAACTTAAGATGAGAATATATTTTTGTTTTGTTTTTTTTTTTTTTCTTTTCATTTTAGTTATATAGCAAATGATAATTTATTATTTTTATATACTGTAACAAAAAAAATATTTGTAAATAAACACACACATCTACGACACAAAATATTATCAAGTATATATGTATATAAGTAATATTCTATATGAAATTATAAAAACATATAGAAAACATAGTAGAGTATTACGTACGTATGTATAAAGCAAAAGGGAGCGATTAGATATTAGACATTGAAAGGGGGTACAACAAATTTGCTTGCGTATTTACTATTGTTTGGCACATCTTAAGAGATTCCTTTAACCAAGGTAATATGGTAAAGGAAGAGGCAATGAAACTTATTATAAGTAAATACTAAAAGCACGGCCAAAAGCATTCATACTTATTACAACACAAATTTACAAGTCTATATTGTTTAAACAAACATTCCATATTAATGTTGGCCATAGAACTTTTAGATATTCAAACCAAATTCATAGGTTTCTTAGATAGTACAATAGTTTGTACTAAGTATAATACCATTTTGTCTAACTTGATCATTATAAAAAATAAAATTATACAAATTAAACAAAAACAAAAATCATAAAATAAAATAAAATACAACAAATTACATTGATTGCACCAAAGATTTAATACACTTCACATAAGTTAAACATACAATATACACAGGATCTTTCTTTATTGATAATTGACAATTTAAGCAATCAATACTGCAGTATTTGAAGTCTGATTTTAACATATAAACTAGAAGTTAATCTAATTTAAGTTAATATTATAATAGATTCCATGCTATCGCACAAGATCCTTAACCAATTACTGCCATAGATTAAACCTATAGAGTATTATCAATGTAATTGATATATATCATGGTATTTGAAGTTTGCTTCCAAAAGAGAAGTTTTGTAATATAGCCAATAGATCCCAAAAAGACACCTAATTTAAAATAGATTTCAAGAAATCGTTTTGCTTAGTTTAAAATAGTATTACGAATTAATACTACATAAAAGTTTATCTTTTGAGTTGTAACAAAGTTAATATTTCTAAATAAGTACTTATAAAGGATATCTTAATAAATTGTGAAAGAATTGTAATTCATCTTTAGGTTGTTCATAATACCAGAAGTTAGAAATGCATTTATAATAAAGAAAGTTTGATCATGTATGTCATTTGTGTGAAGTGTTTTCCAAAAAAACAAAAAAAAACAGGGATTGAAATCCTACAAAGTACAAAATACAATCAATATATACAGATGTGATCAGCATGACACAAATATCGAATATCAGATTAGAAAATACCATTGGGAATTATTGGATAGTTTAGAAGAATATAATGGAAGACCACAATATTATTAATTTTTTTTTTTTTTTTTTTTGTATAATAATAAAAATATTAATCTATATAATATTGTAGTTATAGAAAGATTGTCGCTATATACATATATTGTACAATGTATATTGGTATGATCTTAAATATTTCAAAACCTTAGACAAAAAAATAAGCATATTTGTAGTAGAGCAATGAATAATACAGGGAAACACCTAAAAGTTTATGTAGTCAATTTAAATACATATGTTTGATTATAAAGTACTCAGGTTATACATTATTTTGTTTTAATTGACTCTGGTTCTGGTAATAAACCTTCATTAATGTGTCTTTTTCGAAGTATAACCTGACAATTAGTACATATCATTATCCGAGCACTTTGTTCTTAATTTTGCATTGTCAAGAAATCCCAATTGATTATATTATATTATTTATTTGGCTTTTTGGTAACAAAAACTATGAGTTCTTCACGCAAGTCTTGTGTCAATAATCCCAACCATTTCTGCTACATAACTGGTAAATTTTGTCAAGAGCAGCAACAAAGAATTATAAATAATATTTATAATATAAAAAACAAAATCAAAATAAATTTTGATAAGGCATATTTTGTTGTTGATTTTGAGCCTCATAAAAATTTTCTAAAACTAGCCAAGAGTAACTTCGATATTGTAATCAAAAAGGATGTAACGGGCTTCCGTTTGGAATTCCGTTGACATGGACAAACACAGGAAACAATTTTGGAGATTGCTACTCTTGTACTTAAAATGCAAAGAGCTCTTAGGTTTACCCAAAGTAAAGTCTACTCAACAAAAAGATTATTATTTTCATAATTAGACCAGTTCAAATTAACGTACAATTTACTAATAATTGCCATGCCGCAGAATCTGTGTTCCCATGTGTATGTAAGCTTCTGAAAGCATTTCGAAAATATAGACATCATCATTTTTAGAATAATGATTTCATTTAGATAAGATTCTCAAAATGAAGTTATCTTTTTAAAAGTCAATGAATGAAATAAACAAATTATATCATATTAAGAATTTATTTTCCATAATTAACTGTACAATCGAACTTCTAAACTCTTAGTCGAATGCAATAGCATTTAGACTGAAAAATTACAATTTTTCTTCCATAACTCGAACATGGAGAATCTGTTGGCTAAAAGACTCAAAATATTTTCATATATGTATGTTAGAATTACTTAATACATGGTCAGATTTATTTTAGGACCAGATATTATAATAACTTTTTGAACTTAAGAATGCGGCATCTGAGACATAAAATCACAATTAATTATGATTAATGATGTGATGGTATACATCTTTATATAACAAGATATTTCTGACATAGGTGAGCTATTCTCACACCATGCGCGATGATACAATAAAGTGAGTTCGGCTTTTCTTAATGTACAAGTTATAGTTACAAATCTGCCAACAAATCATATACAAATTCCAAATGCCATCCAATCAAAACAATTTCTAATTACCATAATAAATATGTTTTAGGTGACCTTGAGCTTTGTATTGCTATGTTGCGAATCACTCTTGGCTGTGGAAGAAATCATATCATATAAGACTGGCTTTGACTTAGACCTCAATACGAACGAAAATCTGAAGCCTTGGAGAAGAGGAGGCTTCCAAAATTGAATGTTGGAAAATTTGCTTAAGGATAGCGTGCAGTATAAACGGAATAATATTCCCAGTACCCATGTTCACAAATTGGCAGGAAATATGCCTAAGATTTTATACTGATATAAAAAATATAGATTTTGGACCAAAATTAAAAAAAAATATCCCAAAATTACTTCACCAACAGCAAGATGAGCATAATTGAATAAATGCAGACGGCCCTGGCTTTTGTTTTTAATCTTTGATCTTTTTTTGTTAAAGTAGTTTTGAAATAAATAGAGGATCGCTCGCGACAGTTAAGCAGTAAAGTACCCTATATACTATATTATATGTAAAGGAAAAATGAAAGGTATCAATGCTGATCATGTTTAGTACTTAGTATATATGTATTAGGGAACTGCTTGAATGCATGCAAAACGGCATATGAGTCATTCTCACTGAAATGAATTCCTTTTTCTCGATTCGCACATTAAATGAATGTCAGTGAGAAGTGTGTCATTTTCATCAAGTGGATTAGAATTACGAATGAAAACCAAAGTGAATGTAGAAAACTATGAATTCACATTTTATAGTGCAGTGATATCGTCATTTCTAAACTTTTTGTAGTGAATAGTATTATAAGACAGCGCGACCAGACGAGTTGATCTAGCCATGTCCGTCTGTCTTTCTGTCCGTCTCTCTGTCTGTATGTATGCAAACTAGGAGAGGAGTACCTTCCATTCACACCCCTTACTGAAATTGTAGCTCTTATTAGAAAACTTTTGTTTTTTGAGGTATCAAACTGAAATATCGACACAGTAAGTTTCTGATCCATATTTATCAACCATGTTAATTTCAAGATTTAAGGGGTTTACTGGAACGCATAGCTCCCATGCAAAAAAACATTGTCTAGGAGATGCGTGAAGAGTATTACATCATTGGCATAGATATCCTTCTATTTAAATTTTTTTTTTTTTTTTATTTAAAAATTATATATGTATTTCAGTTATGCTTCCGATCTCTCTCTCTCTCTCTCTCTCTCTGAACAGTTTTCACGAGGAATTCATTTCATTTCATTCACACAAAGTGAAATTCATTTCATTTCGTGAGTTACACGTAAAAAGAAAGCCACTCAATCATTCATTTAAAATGAGAATTAATTTTTTTTCGCTTGTATAAGATTACAATTCCATTATTTGATTGCAAGTGATGTGAGTTCATACAGAATAGGGCAATGTGAATTCATTCAAGCAGATCTCTAGTACTATATACATGTGTAAGTAGTAATTTTTGTACCGCTTCATTCGTTCAAATCAAAATATTAAATAAAACAAAGGATCAGGTATTCATAAGTATATACTTAGTAGTACTAGTAGTATTAGTATAGTTTAGAAGTACATAGATATAGTAAGATGTATGCACATTGCTTTATTTAATACATACAGTAAATTTAGCGATAAGCTATGTGACGCAAAAGATCAGTTATTAAGGCAATGAAACTAATTAAATATTGTTGAGGAATATTTGGAAAGCTCTAAATAGAAAAATTCAAAAAGAAATTATAATAAATTATTATAGAAGAATTATATTGTATTGTATATAGTATGTATAGAGTAAGTAGTATATAGAAATATTGTAATATTGTCTATACAAAGGGAGTGAGAGATACAATATATACAATAGTACAAGAAAGTAGTAGTAGTAAGTAGTAGACTGATAAAGATAGTAGTAGAAGAAGTGGATTAAAATAGAAGAGAAGAGAACTTGAATGTGTATTTATAAGTAGGTACATAATCTCATTTACAAAAAAAAAAAAAAAATTAAATAAAAATAAAAATAAAAACTATAATATATTAATTTATTAATTATAATAAAAAATAAAACAAAAATTATTCAATTCTTATTTAAGCTTAATTGAGGATATACTTAGTAATAGTAGTTGTTGTTGTTGTTGTTGTTGTACAAATTAGATAAATATAAAAACCAAAAATAAGCAAAGAATATGTAAAATCAAAAGAATTAAAAATTAATTAATCATATATTTATGTAAGTATAAGTACATACATTTAATAAAGGAAATTAAAAAAAAAAAAAAATAAAAAATATGAAAAATACAATATAATAATAAATTATTCAAAATTTTCGTTTTGGTTTTTTTTTTTTTTTTTGTTTGGTTCTTAAGTATAAGTACAGTGGTGTGTGAAAGTAAACTAATTTCTGGCAAAATCTTACTTCTTTTTGTTTTTTCTTGCGACCATATTGCGGCTGAAAGAAGATTTTTCAAGTTTTTGAAAAATATTTTCATATATAGATATTTTATTGTTATAGTTGTTGTTTTTTGATTTTCATTTTTAATGAAATTGAATTGGAAATGTATGAATTTTTGTGTTTTTTTTTTTTTTTTTTTTTTGATATTTTCATTATTTATATTATTTATTTTAATATTGTTTTGTTTCAGAGCGAGCGGGTTTCAAGTTAAAAAAAAATAATAAAATATATGAAAAAAGATACGCAGTTAATTAAAAAAGAGAAATAAATTAATTAATTAAGAAATTATTTATTTATATATATTAAAAAAAATTTTAATTAATTTTTAGTTATTTTATATTTGATTGTCATCATCATCATCATCATCACGACGGCATCCATTTGAGTTTTGAGCGCACAATATTTTTAGAACGGGGAGAAGAAAAAAGAGCATAAAAGACAAGGAAACATAAAGCAAAATGAACAAGGAAAAGCAAGAAGAAAGAAGTAAGAAAAGAAAATATAAATAGAAAATAGAAAATAGAAGAAGAAAAAAAGGAAGAAAAATATATGAATGTAGAATGCTCAACATATTTTTATTTTATCATTTTTTATAAGTAAATATTTTGATTTCATTGGAAAATAATTGATAAATTAATTCAATAAATATGTATCAAAAACAATCGTATTAAAATACAATAGTAGAATAGTATTATTATTATTGTATATAGTAAGTATCTGTAAAGATTTTCATTATAATATTAATATGAGATTTTATTATATTAATCTGATAGTTTGATTGGTTGGTTGGTTGATTTGGTGCATTGAATGATTGATTATATATTGATATTGTAATGATCCATATAATATATAAATATATATATATATAGTTTATTGTAAGTAGTAGTAGTAATAGTAGTAGTTGTATTGTATCATGGAACTTTGAATATGAAAGTTCGAAAATATTATTATTATTATTATTGTAAAATTGTGTAAATTATAGTTGAGTTGTGTGTAGTTCTAGATTTTTTTTACACCAATGTGATATGATTTTTTATATCTGATAGATTGAATTACTAATTGATTGATTGATTGATTGATTGATTGATTGATTGAGAGAAAGAAAGTATTATAAGAAAGAAGAAAAAGAAGAACGGAAACAAAAGTAAATAACCATATAAGAAAAACTTAAAGTGAAATTCAAACACAATAATGGAAATGAAGCGAGAATCACAAATTAATAGATTTATTTAGCCAATTCATCAATTAATGATGCCATAAGTGGCTCAACAACTCGCTCTTATGATTTGATTTGAGTACTCACATATAAAGTAATAATTTTAAACTTATTATACTGAAATTCATTCGGTTAGCTGCACCCATTACCACTTATGTTGATTATTTTACATTTATAGAGAAACTTTATTCCAAGAAATAACAAACAACTGCAACACATGGTCTACATAAATAACATAAGTCACATTCATACTCATACATATAGTCAATGGTCCACATGTGTACTATATGTATACATGTAGATATGCTTCTATATATGTATTATGTATTTAAATTGAATGAAGCAATAGTGAAATTGTATATCTGTTGTAATTTGACCGGGTTGTTAAAGGTCAAACGTAGATAAGTAAATTTGGTCATTCACATTTCCAGGAATTTCTATTGATATCTGTATTTCTGCAACATTTTTAGAGTGGAGTGAAGTAGAGGATGATTTCAATGATGTCTGACATTCTGACATTCGTTTTCAGCAATGGCAAATAGATATTTTATTAACAACGGCTTATGGTCACTGAATATTGTGTGCACTGTATGTGCCATCATTTATTTCAATGTTACTGAATATATTGTATACATGTGTGTAACAACTTGTGGTTGCAAAATAATAAAGCATTGCACAATTCTTGGGATATCATATACAAAACAAAACATTTTTCCATTTAATTTTGAATTTTATTTTATTTTTATTAT
This sequence comes from Amiota albilabris, assembly GCA_037040105.1. Taxonomy (NCBI): domain Eukaryota; kingdom Metazoa; phylum Arthropoda; class Insecta; order Diptera; family Drosophilidae; genus Amiota; species Amiota albilabris. The sequence goes on along the minus strand of JBANCV010000102.1, from coordinate 34,313 downwards.
TTGTTGTTCAGAGCATTTTTCGTCAGAATCTGCGACACTAACTCTAACATGAGGCGTATCAATGCTGGAGTACCTCAAGGTAGCGTCCTCTCTTCAGTCCTTTAATCTTTATACACTGTGGATATGCCCAAGCCGGATAATGACATTATTCTGGAAGCGAACTATGCAGATGAAACTGCCATTCTTGCTAATTCACCATCTCCTACTGAATCAGCAGAACTAGTCCAACGATATATGCAGAGATTTGACGCCTGGACCAAAAGTTGGAATATTGGCATAAATGCGTCCAAATCAGCAAATAGAACGTATAGATTAAGTAATGTCCAATAATGAAACTTAACTCTAGCATCATACCACAGGTTGGTACCTTGGGCAAGCATCTACCTTGGCGTTGTCAAAAAATAAAAAAAATGGACTGAGCCCAAAAAGTAAACTCCGGATCAACAAAAAACTGCTTATATACAAACAAGAAGAGGCACCCGTCTAGATTTAAAGCATATTTCAATCAATCAAAGACAATTCACAGATACAGGCTGCTAACAGACGGACGGACGGACTGATGGATGGCGGACCCTTTAAGTCAAATCAGAAAGCAAATTCACCCAGACGCCATACAGCCTAGTGTGATGACTGAAATTAATGGGGTAGAGTAGTTATCGACTGGATATCCTTAGTTGACCTCACATTTTAAGCCTTTAAGACTTAACAATGAAGTGATTTGTTTCTTTTTCAAAGAAAAGTCTATTCAAAATTTAAAATATAAAAACTCTGAAAAAATTAATAAGAACAAAAGAACAAATCTATTACTATTCACAATTTTTGTAACAGTTCATTTCATTTTTCTTAACAAAAAGTATGGAAAGTTCTTTCATTAAGCAAGTTTAATATTTTCCAGAAGAAAATTATTATTGTAAAATATCATTTCAATTGTAATTACTAAAAGAGATGCAGCTAACCGAATTTAAAACATTGTAAATATTTTGTTGGATACAACAAATTTTTTGATAATACTTTCTCTCGGTGAAAGTGCGAAAGTTTTTTTTTTTTTTTTGTTCATTATGATAATTTTTATACATATAGATATAATAATATAATATTTTAATTTTTATTTTTTTAACTTCTATAGTGTGGTACACATTACTTGGATTATGAGTCGCAATGGTGCCTTATTGCTTAACAAATTTCTAAAATTATGCTTAAAAAAAAAATTGATAAAATGTGTGTGTGACTGTGTGTGTGTGTGTGTGTGTGTAGGACCATATGTGTGTGAATCGGTATAAACTTAATAAAATTATTAATGAATTCTCTATCATAAATTTGCTAAATCATTTATAAATTTCTTTATATTATTTTAAGTCATTACATATTGACAGACATAGTCATTTATTGACAGACAGATTAATGGTAGTCAACATATATTGACAAATAGACAGATAGATTGATGTTAGTCAACATATATTGACAGGTAGGTAGATTGATGTTTATCATAATTTATTGACAGACAGTTTGACCGACTATTTGTTAGTCAATATATAAGCATATGTAACATATAAGAAACTATTCAAGATTATGAGATATATAATAATAATGAAGACTTCTTAACATTGTGAATCTTTTATGAATTGAGCTACAAAATAATATGGGTCTATTCAGTGAAGTCTAAAAAAATTTTACTTGAGCAATTAGCATGTCTTAGAAATTACACAGCATTATGAGAGCTTTTATACTCTACTATGATTGTACAAATAGAATAAATAGTAGTTTATTGTTTGATAAGAAAATTGAAATTGGATATTTTTTTATAAGAAATATACAATAATAAATTTAAGTACAATGCGCCTAGTTGCCTGGGAATAAAGTAAGGTACCCGAGACTTACATTACCAAAAGGCCCATACTTAACATAATGTAGTACTGACTAAAGCAACACTTTTGACAAAAAAGCAGGTCACTGCAAAATTGATGTTTACAGGACATTTCATTATAAGAATCGCTTGCCAAAAATTGGACCAATGCATTGTGGATACTCCAGATTATATGTTTGTCGGCCACCAAACACAGAATACCACCTTAAATACAATACAAAGCCAAGACAGTTAAACATGGAGAACTAAGCATTTTATTATGGTCTTGCTTTTCATATAGTTCTTGCGTTGGCTCTATTCATATGACCAATGGGATTATGACAAAACAATGCAGTGTTCGTCAATATATTGAAGATTGTAATCACTTGTTGGAAATGACTGGAAAAATGGAACAATGATCCGAAATATATCTGAAAACTTGCTAAGCAGTGGTTTGCATCTAAAAAGCTTCCCATTCACAAGTTACGAATGGTGGCAGCAGCAAATCATTCGTGTAGCAAACAACATCCTTCGAAGCGTTGTAAGGACTTGACTGACTCTATAGCACATGGAAGCAAAACCGTAATAGGCAATAATTCATTTACTACCAAATACAATATTTCTAGACTCCTTTAAAATGTTCCTCTTTTTAGACTTCACTGTAAATATATTAATTAGTTAATTAAGTTGGCTTTACTAACTTCCAAACATTTTTTTATAGTTCTGGCATGATGGTTATTAGCATATGATAACAATCAATTAAATTCCAATTGTTATTGTTCAGTTGATGTCAAGTTTTATTTTAAATAAAAAAAAATCATTCAAATAAAGATCGAAGTCAAGATATGCTTGCAATGATTTAAGCAATATGGTTTTTTTTTTTTTTTGTTTTAAATAAAATATATAGAAAATATGAATGTAGTTCTTCTGAGATGATAAAATAGTCTTATAATAAAGTAAAGTTGTTCCAATTTCTTAACAATTTTTACAAATGAATAGTGACATCAATTGACATATAAATGAAAATGAAATTGAAATTTGTAGAAGGAATATACAAAGTACAGATATTAGTATGGTATCAGAATGATTTTGAATTTGTAACGCCATCTTCATGTTGAAGTTGAAGTTCAAAACTTTTCAAACTATCCATGTAGTACATTATTATTATTCACAAGAGTATTGTAGTACATAAGTACATACAAAATATAAGGAAGTATGAATTGTAATGGCTACATGTACATGGTAGAATATAGTATGATGATGTCAATATTACTAAACTTAAGTATAATCTTAGGATAGAACTATTGTAAATTAACTGATCTAAATTTTGCTTTAAGATCTTTGATTTTTCTTTATGCATTTATAAATTTTCTATATTAATTTTACTTAGTAAACCAATCAAAATTAATGTTTTTATATAAATTTTTTCAAAAGTAAAATTATTTCAAAAGCATATACATAAAAGACAATAAATAAATTGAATTGAATTATATAAAAATGAAAGAAATAGATAATAAAAATATAGTATAATATAATTGTACAACTTTATTCTTTGGTATTTAATATTTTTATTTTTCTATTATATTTTTGGGCCATATAGTATTTTTATACTCTTCAGACTTCATATGATTTATTAATTACTATGATTTTTTGATGATTCATACAACTGATTAGATCTGGAAGTTTAGATTGGGGTCAATAAAGTAAATTGCAACTAAAAAAACCAAGGATGCTAAAGTTAAAATTAATGTAGAGACTCGTTTGGTTATTATCCTGCTGATCAAGCACATTTCATTTCAAAATTTTTCTATTTCTATTTGAAAAACTCACAATCTAATCTATGTAATATGGCTTTTTAAGAAACTTGTTTCTGTCCGACGTCAATTTCGTTCCCTTTCTAAAATTTGTACTAGTACATATAGTAAAGTATGCAAAGTTATGCTCCTCAGCTACAGAATTATTGCAAATATATTGGTCACTTCTATCAACAATTCTCATCAATTGAGCAATAGTCACACTAAACTTCCGTATCGTATGAATCGTATGATTTCGTGTCAAAAATTAAATTACTCAGAATCCCATCTGTGCTGTGGAGCGATGCTTTAGAGGTTCCTCAATCTTAAGAAACTCAGATATTCGATTATCAACAATGGCAACCAACCGATAATTATTACAACGACAACATATACTGTAAAAATTCCTGGGTGTTGGGAAACCAAGATCATTGAATCAATTACAATGTTGCTTGAGAATAGTGAGTCCCCTCAGTTTATCTTATACGGTAAAGAAATCAGTCGTAATTCGGTGGTTTGTTATCTATGGAGCAAGGTAATACATACATGAGGAGGTGCTGAAGATATTACAAACCGGACGAATAAAGCACGTACCACTTTTGTCCCATCAAATAAAATATGGGTCTCATACTCCATTTCGCCTAATACTAAACTTCGTATCTACAGTTCCAACAAAAAATCAGTACTGTTATAAGGCTGCTAGTCTTGTATTCATTAAATTCGAACTTCCAATTAAGCTAAAAATCAAACGTAGACGATTTGAATGCATAGGCCACAATTTGTAAAGGTGACTTCTGTTGTGAAACCGACAATGTTTGAGAAACTATGAAAGACCAAAAACATCTTAGAAACGTATGGTAGACAAAGACTAGAGGAACTTTAATATCAACTAGAACACCTTGAAGCTTCTCGAACAAAATCGAAATCATTTTAATTCTTTGGTTTTGGCCCTATACTCCAGCCTGGAGTTAATATACTTATATACATATAGTACATAAGATCCGTAAAACTACACAATTGTGATTAGGTGGATGACTTTTCACATTATTAAGAGCTCAGAGCTAATATAGGCTCCGAAAGTCTATCCCATTCCATCCTGTTCTTTAATAGGTATTATTATTCAAATTAGTTTAAAAAAAAAACCACCAATATCACACTTGCTAAGTATATGTAATACTTACTGAGTATATCTATGTATATTACCACTTTCAATTTTCTAATTTCTAATATATTTTGTAGTCAATGAAGACAGATCAGTTTTTGATGAACATCATCAACCCAGTAATCAACATTGAAGTGAGTGTGAAGAGCATTTAGTTTTCGCATGAAAACGAAATTTGTAAGTTTTTAAAAAATTTAAATAAAATAAGTATTTAATACAATAAAACAAAAAAGTAATTATATAGATATAGTAATAATACAATGCCAATAATCAGATATGAGATATGTATATTTAGTAATATATAATTTAATTAACATACAACAAACATTAAATACAAAATTCCAAATATCGACAATTACGAATTAAAAAGGCAATTTTTGTTTTAGTATTTTCGATTTTGAATTACAAATTTTCTAAACATACTAAATAAGATACGTCGCACAATAACAAATATTATATATACTTATATATGTATATGTATGTATAATATATAAGTATATATAAATAATAACTATACTTTTATATGGATAATAAATTTATAAAATCCAAAATTTAATAATTTAATAATTTTGTTTACTTTTAGAATAAAAATTATAATGTTTTTAAAGAAAAATGAAAAAGAAACTTAAAGATTATATTTCGTAAATTTTCCAATTATTTACACAAATAAATAGATATAAATAATTTTATTTAAAAAAAAAACAAAAAAGGGTTTGCATTTTCTTTTTTTACTTGATTAGTGAATTAAATATAAAAAGAATTTTCCATATATTTTTTTTTTTATTATTGAAATCAAGCAAACTATTAATTTATTTTTATTTAATTAATCTAAATAGCTTAAGAAATAAACTAAAGGCTATATGATTATTTATTCTAAAATTTTGAACTAATTTAAATTTAGGTATTTTAATAATATTATTTTATTTGTCATCCTTGGAAACTATTTGTGATCATGTATTAAATGAGAAATAATGTTTTATTCAAAACAAAAACAAAAAACAAAAATTGGAAAAGAACTGCAAAAATATATTTTGAAATTAAAATAATTTGTCTTATGTAAATGTCATATGAAAATTACAAATTAATCTAATATTTATAGAGCCATATATAAGAAAGCGCTTTGTATACTAGACTGGGTTTATATTGGTTCTGAGCTCTTAAAGTTTACACAAAATAAATTAAATTAAAGAACAAATTTGTGAATATTATTAAGTTTAAGTATTGTATATGAAATATTCAACAGATATAATCTAATATTTATAAATAGATATTGAGATAAATATATGTGTAGATATACAAAATTGGAGAAAGCGCTTTACATAGACAGGGCGGGCTCTGAACTTCTATGATATACAATATAATAATGATTATTGAAAAAAAATCTAAATAAATGGTAAATAAGAAATTTTATATAGAAATATACAGTAAGTTTATGGTAATGATAATATGTAAATTATTAAATATTATTCTAGTAGAGATCTAGAAAAAAAAATTAATATTATTTTGATTAAAATCAATCAGAATAGTTTAAAGAGTTTGCATTTAGTACATTTATGGGAGAAAATAAAATAACATACTATTATGAGTAAATAGAATACATATAAAATTTAAGATAATCTTATCGAAGCAATTGCCCTGAAGGCCTTTTCTTATGGTGCCAAGTTCAGGATTGATAAGCACCCCATACAAATTAAATCTATACTTAGGAACCAATTTTGAAGCCTTTTGTTATACTAAATATATTCACGGGGGTGAATAGTATTATAAGTTTGTCATGAAATTTGTAACACACAGAAGGAGACATCGCAAACCACATAAAGAATATATATTTGTGATCAGCTCGATAAAACAAGTTGATTTTACCAAGTCCATCTGTCTGTCTGTCCGACTGTACGCGAATTAGTCCCCTAGTCAAATGAATGTTCTTATTCGAAAAAAGTTTTTGCTTTTTGATTTATCGAATTGAAATATAGATACAAATCAACCATGTCAATTGCATGATTTTAGGGTTACCAGCTGGGGTACCTCTCATACAAACCCATATTAAGTGACAAACTTATAAAGATTAATTGTCCAATAAAGTGCCACTCAAACTGTGGTCTTTGTTGATAATCAAACTGCGTGAGGAGTATAACATCTTTGGCATAATCGAAGGTTACCTACTTTCTGGTTATAACTAAAGTCATAAAGTGTCTTCAATATTCTACATAGAAAAGCTAAGTTGTGGATTGCGCTAAGCGCTAACACAATTGCTATTTCAGAGCCGTCAAACTTTATATTTAATGATATTGTACAAACAAAAAATTCCTTTTAAAATATATAGAACATCATTGTGTACATATGATGATATATAATAAGTTTCAATAGAAGAACTGAACTACTTTTGAATGAAACAACCGACAGCTGTAAGATTCCCATGAGTGGTCGTGTCTACATACCGGAATCATGCAACATTAGTAGGCCAAGCTCCACTCACCACTGCCGTGAGGCTACAGTTGTACATATTACATCCCCTTTGCAATGAAAACAACAACCAACAGCTGTGTAAAGTGAAGCATTCTTTTTTGTTTGCAATTCATACTACAAACATATATGTGAGTAAAGCCTCCTCTCTAAGGTCAGTCTACCAGAAATTTTAATAATAAGCCGCTGATAACTAATGAAAGTTAATGTTTTATATAACATTTTTCCATCCACATAAAAAATGAATAAGAATAATGAAAAAATTTAGTTTCTGATCCGATCGTATCTAATTGAAATTCTTGAAATTTTTATAATTGACAAGAAACTTGTAAGGCTAATTTGTGTTATTATTTATTGCTTTATATTTCAAGGCATCCTAGGGTTAGATCCTGACATGGCACCATGAAACTTAGTTAGTTTATGAAAAAACAAATAGAAAAGGTTTTCCAGCAATATTTTCTATGCAAAGACGCATAATGAAATGAATTGCTTAAGCCAAGTATTTTTATACGTGTGGTTCCTTAGTTTTAGAGCTTGTGATCTGAAATTTTATACAAAATCTATATTACAATAAAATAAATATATTGGCTATGTAAATTTCTATTCCCTTACTTCTTTTTTTGATAAATGTTTACCAAATTTTACTGACCAATTTGATAAATCTCCTTCATCTTATAATATATTAAAATTTTATTCAAAATTAAAACAAACTCTTCTAAACTAAACTGAAATGATTGTTATTAATATTAATATGTATACTGTATATATAAGAAGATTTATAGATATTTTCAATATTTTAATAAATCTAAAAAATAAAAGATACAAGGGCATTATGAACTATTGTACTATAATGATACATGATTAGTTAAAAATTAATAGGTATAAATAATTTCGATAAATTGATAGATTATTTGGTATATAGAAGGCACCTTAAGCTTGGAACTTTGTAGATGTGATTGTTATGTTTTTAAAAGTAGTTATTATGTATGTTTGTTAATTGTAAGTTATGTTAGTATATACATAAAGTACATCATAATTGCAAATATTGGATGGTAGTAATAGTATTTCATATAGTAAAGATAATAGGGCTGGGGGGAAATCATAAATAGTATAGTTAGTCGACATTGAAAGCAGCTTGGGTTAAAATTTTGGCAATTATGTATATATAGTTTTATATGGTATATTATAATTTATAATATAGGGATTTACTCATAGTAAACGAAATAATGTTGTGTAGCTGCAAATGTTTATGTACAAGATCATGTACATACAATTTATTTATGTATTTTCTATATATACACAATACATACATATGTAAGTATATATGTATACATATGTATATTGTGTATAGAGTTTTATTGTTTCGTAAGTAAGTAGTAGGTATAAGTAAGAAATATTTAGTTGATATTAGACCAAAAGTAAAGCATTCATTCATTTGAAAAATATTTACCACCTCTCCCTCGGCTCTCTTTCTTTCCAGCTCCTTTTGTTTTTCATGTTCAGCGGCAATACGTTGTTCAATTTGCACCAATGAGTCACGAGTAAAGGGACGGAACAAACTGCGTTCTTCCTCAGATATCGAGTCGGAATCTTCTGTCATTGTCTATGCGGCCAACGATGAGAGCCTCAGATTTCCAAGGCCTGCGCATAATATTCAAAAAAAAAAAAAAAAGAAAGAAAAAACAAATATACATACATACACAATATAGTAAAACAATAAAATATTAAACAATATTTAATTAAGTTTATATAGAACACTTAATACACCCATATCATATACCATGTTCTATGGCTAAGATACATTCCGGCAAAGTTGCCCGTAAAGCAAAAAGCCATGAAACAAACAGCCATAGAAGGAGGTATGGGTATAGAGTATACTTCTTAATTTATATTCGAGTAGATATACTTACATGAGGCACATGGATGTTGCCTGCTACATTAAACCTACGACTATATCCGAGGCGCCATATTCGAGTAACGCCTACCGCTATTACGATTCTGTAAAATAAGAAAAAGTAATATCTCTCTTAGTATAACGCATACATGTCTCTTATCTCTACTCCTTATACGTATAAATGTAAGACTTTCCAGTATTTAATTCATATATCAATAAGATGTATTCATGTGAAAATCCAAATCTAATTGATTGGTTAATAGAAGTTTATTATGATTCAATTTTTATACAATTATGTAGATTCATAGACTAAATTGAATTTTAAATGACTTTCAGTCAGTTCATTTAATAAACCTTATTCTTATGAAACAATCTTCAACAATTTGTTGTTTGGTCGTTTGTATATTAGACCTCCAAGACCTACATATGTTTTCCTTCCCGAAAGTGATTGACTTTACGTTCAGGAAAGACCCTAATTTATCGGCCTTTGGTCATTAACTTTCTATTTTAGACACAATATGCATTCAAAGGATATAATCTACACTACTAACTATTAAAAAATAAATTGAAAAGATCTCATTTGCTGGACAAAGTTTATAATTGTACATATAATGCAATTTTATTCATATTATTCATGAAGCCATCTATTGTAATTTTCTCAAAATTTCTTTTCTTACAAATCCAAAACTGGAGAAACATACAAATGCTTTGTTGGATCTGATACTCATTGTAAGATATATTTGGACTACATATCATATGCATACCTTATAACAATTTATCCATTCTGTATGTATGGGTAAATCAAGGGAATGATTGTATAATACAACTCATCTGAATAATATCCATATATATCACGACACTCCCATAGAAGGGCCTTCTTTGCTGACCAGGCCGGAAACAAGTTCCGTGGTCTCCCAACCACCCGTGGTGCCCCACAGATGGCACACGTTATACGTAATATTCATTGATATTGCTTTCTTATTGTTAGGAGCGAGGTCTATTCCCACCTCTTTTGCCAAACAGGCAGCATTCTTATGATCAAATATCAGGCAGGCATATGTCACAAGGGTTTGAAGCGAATGGGTAGTAGGCTGAAAACGCACCAGAAAATACCTGTTCAGGCAGCCTAACAAAGCTACTAGATATCCATGAAGCCTAAGATCTTGTGACCTCTAAATTAAACTAATCTATTTTAGAACGCCTGAATGAAATCAAAACTCCCACTAACTCTCAATATACCAAACAGATTCAAACCTCTCAACTCATCAAACAGAGAACATGTTACCAGACTGTCGTTAAGGCCCCTTAAATTCAAAAAAGCATTAAAGGAAACATGACCATTAAGCAGAAATTCAAGTCAGAGGTTAAAACCAATGTCTGATTTAGTGGCTACAAATGATGTATCCTGAATGAACCACACTTTCTACAGGTGGAAATCAAATCCATGTTTGCATCTAATACAATATTAGAAATAGTTAGTTCTATCAACGAACACAATTAAAAGTTTTGCTGAGCTGAGCTTAGTTATCATCATATTAGCACTATGTCTGATAAGACTCAAATAGTATCTATATTTGAATTCGTACCACATTATTATACACACATTCTTGCTGGTACAGATTCAGAATTCTCAATATAGAATTGCATTAAAATAATACTTTCTTTTCATTATCAACAAACTGTATTGAAGCCCTAAGCCTTTAATGCTAATCCTTCTCTTACTACTACTACCTAAAATTCGATTACTATTTTGATGCTCCCATCCCATATTGTAATTAATAATAATTGTCGAATAATAGTATCTACTTTTTATACACCTTTTAAAAGCTTAAAGAAGGAAAAGGAATCTTTGAAAATAATGATAATAATAATAATAAATAATATTTCATGATTATATTTTCGACTTTGATGTTTATTGTAAAATTTCAGAAGGAACGGAATTTTCAGGCAAAAATATTCATAAGCTCATGCGTATATTTCAAAATTTTTGTAAATTTAGTTATGAGATTCCAGGTGACACGATATAAAATTTCTTGTGAACATCAATAGATATTGCATAAACATTTTTCTTTTTATTCAAGAAATAATATAATATACAAATAATATAATATACAGTGAAAAACTCGCGTGTGTGTGTAGGTTCTTGACCTTTCTCGGCAGCATTTTAAAAATTTAACAAGTCAGACTAAGGATCTAACTGTATGGAGGGACAGCTCCGATATTATCAGAATAGACCAAGCTAAACTTTTGGAAGCAACTTAGCTTTACCTAACCTAACATTCAAATGGCTACACTTTTTCAATATATCTTCAAAAGTACAAACTTATGAAGAAAAACTCACTACCTTTCAATAGTTTATTCCTTTTCAAACATATTTGATTTGATTTACAAATATATATATTAAGTTTAATTCAAAACACTGCACTTTTGCTCTCTTCTGCAATGGAGAGGAAACCCAGGCGGCTACTTGACCGCCTCATGCCTTGAGCCACTACGCTAAAACTTTCATCCCCTTTTAATATTGTTTTTCGTTACGATCTGAATGTAAAACAACAAGAAGGTTATCTTCGGCTATGCCAAAGTTGTATACTCTTCCCGCATTCCCTAGAAAATATTTTTACCTACGCTCCTGTAATTCAGCATACAGAAATAGTACAAAAACTAGTATCAAAAATCAGTTCGAAAACATAAAAAGCAATATGTTTCATTAATGAATTTGGGTTTGTATGAGAGGAGTACCCCACCATCTGAAGGTATGATTCCTCTGATCCTCTAGTTCAAAAACTAAGGGAGTAGTTTGCATAGGGTCTCAGAATCTAAATCAACTCGCCGAGATGAGCAAAAATATAAATATATATTGGATCTCCGAGGTCTCCTTCTGTTTTTTACAAATTATATGACAATCTTATAATATTATTCAATGCGTGAAGAGCATTAAAATCTGGCGGTAATTTTGCTTATAAACAAATCACATTATAAAGCATAAAGAGCCCTGATTGATGCATAGTAAAAAATAAATTGTACCAAATTCAAATCTAAACCCACCTAGCAATCTATAAATCTATTATATATATATATATATAATTCCAAACTGACGCCGGTATAAAACCATGGTATACACAGAATTGGGCTTCTGCATTCAATTCATTTGAAATTTTTTCCAGATGGAAACCAGTCCAAACTGCAGCATATGATTGACCGAGACTTGAAGAAGTATTCACGTAAAAACATCAAAGGGGAGATCATTAGACACAGTATCAATATATCGTGCAAATCAAATTACAATAAATTTGCTAGATAAGAGCAAGCAAGCGTATTACTTGATAAGCATCACCATCTGGCTTGTCTGATCCACCAATTATTATTTTTCACAAAATATTTCCCTTATCATATGTATATAAATTTATTCAATTATATGTACCTACAGTGTGTAAAGTATATATGTATATTTTATTCACAAACAGTTTCCAAAATGAAAAATTGACAGAAAAATTAAGCAAACTTCAAAAGGAATCTTAAAGATAGAATCTAGCAAGTTATAAAAAAGAACATTGTGTGCTTGCCGTCTTTCGTTGAGTCTAGCACATATTGAATCTTAAACATCATCGCAATCTGTTGATCTTAATGCATAGTAAGACTATTATATAACAAAAAACTAATGTCCCACATCCAACAGTGGATAGGATTCATATGCCAACAAAAAGAAGCAACAAATGATTGGATGTCAAAATTTTCATCTTAATATTCAGTCCAGAATAGTCCAGTCCAATCGATATGTCTATTCACTCAGAGGAAATGTCAGAGATGTTGTTCCAAACATTAAACTTCAATAGTAAAGTGTCCTTAATGATGCTAATCATTTTTATTATACAATACTTTTCATATATCATATGCATGCATGTACAATATAAATTTTAATAATGCGTTACAAACATTGCGGCAAAATGCTTAGACGTTGCTCATACTGGCTTACTTGCAGTCCACATATACACGTACGTACATATGTATGTATGTATATATTGTATATATAGGCGATGGGTAATAAAAAACATGAAAATAAATTGAAAAGTAGGTCACCTAACACAAACCCTTACAACTAACTAACGACTGCGCTGCACGAAGTATATTTACGTAATATATAAGTATCTATATACACACACACACACCAATACATGCATTATTATTTGTATATATGTATATGTATGTATATTCGTTGATACTAAAGTGTATGTATAGACAGCCACAGATGCGTAAGATACAAATACTAACGCTGCAAAAATACAAAAACTGTATGTTGTCGCTTTTTATTTAATTGATGAAACTTTAAAAATAAAATAGGAAATAGACAAAAACAAAAAAACAAAAAAAAAAACAAAAAAAAATATTGCATATTTTACTTATAAGAAGTGTTCATGTTAAATAAATTCCATTGATTACATCATTTCAATTTATCATATCACATCATATTTTAAATACTTCGAATTTCTTATTTAAGATTCTTTGTTAAATTGCTAGAAGAAATTTATAGTCATTTGGGTAAAAATACAATTCCAGGAAATTCTAAGCCAATAAATTTATAAATAAATCTAAAAATTAAATAATTTCTATTTTCGGAATTCAGAATTTTTCTTTTTATTACCGTTATTGCATCATAAGCAAGTATTCACATTTCATTTTGAATACATTTCATTTCATTCTCAGAATTGTCATTGTCATCATAACAAACCAATCATGCAGGATACTAAAGGATTGATGGATATACAATAGAATATGATACATGCATAATAGTAGCTTCCTTCATATGAAGCATGCATTTACTTTTACTTTGTATATAGAATAGACAATAATGAAAAGAATCATCCTCATCCTCATCGGCATCAACATCAACATCAACATCATCACCTTCATCATCATCATCATCGTTGTCATTATCAACATTGTCAAGATTGTCAAAATACAAAGATACAATATATTTTATACCATAGATTCAAAAAAATATTGTTATGGTGAAAATTCTATAGAAAACGGCAAAACATCTTTGGTAACAAGGAACTCAACTGAATTCAATTGAATTGAAATGAATTGAACTGAACTGAACGAAACTTATTTCCTGCAAGTTTAGTCAATGAATTTTACATGAAAAACGTGCGCAGCTGTCACACAAGCACATTCTCACTCACACAGATATGTACTTTTGTTCACTCGCATACATAGATACACCTATACACATGCACAAAATAAATAAATGAGAGAAAGAATGAGAGCTTTTCAATGAGTGAAAACTGCAAGAGAGCAAAAAGCAAAAAGGGAGCAAATAAAATTGTTTCTGCTTTTAAATTTCAATTTTTGCTTGACTTTTCTTTCATTGTGTTTGTTGTGCCTTTTTTGTGTGTGTGTGTGTGTGTGTGTGTATATTTAAGTGTTTGTGTGAGTATGTTTTTTCTTGTGTTCAATAGCAAAGTCATGAATGACTTTCTTTTTTCAATATTTGATTGCATTGGAAAATGAGAGATAATAAAAAAGAGTGAGATTAAGGGGAAGACCAATGAATACGAAAGTATGTAATCGCGCTTAAATTAAACTATGCCATGGTGAAGTTGAATATATTTTAGACATATCTTCTCAAAGGCTGCAAAAAACAATATTATAAAACGATAAAAATACTAAGTATACCAAGGAAAAGCTTTAAACCGATTAAACTGACAAGAATTATGGCACTGTTGATGCATACTACCAATATCGTTTACATATATACACTTTATATGAAATTATCGTGTGTGCCACTTTTTACGAAATCGACTTTTTGATGCATATTTGTTCTACAATTACTAACTCATGACCTGTTACAATTTTATAGCCACAATCATTACAGTTACCGAGATAATACAAATTTAATTGGGATGTTTACTTTGCCAGCCATAAAATTTATTTTTTGACTCATACAATAAGTTCGCAAAATCTATATATTGTTGTATATAAAAATGAATGTTCATATAAGTATGAGGTCGATAAACTCGGACACTGTTTGTCCGATCACCATGAAAGTTGGGACATATATGTAATTTTTCATGGAGAAGGTTTTTATGCTATCCAATGTGTCACAAGATGGCAGAGAATAATATTTTCACACTATATACTTTACCACAACTGCCCAATAGATAGCGCTGTAGAGACAATGGCTTATGTACTTAAATGACATCGAGGGCGTAACAAATAGAAAAAATATTATGTATACGTATTGTACAATATAATGATTTTTGTTGAAAAATAAATCAGAAATATTCCCATAAGGTTTACTGTATGTACGAGTATATATGTACAATAAGCCGGAGTGTTCTTTTTTTTTTTTTTTTTTTTTTTCCTACTTTATTTCTACAGAAGAAGTACAGTTACAGATACCAGGTCGTAATGTAAGATTGACATAAAATACGAAATGGGTTATGTTGTAAATACGTATAACTACAGGTACCAACAGGTATAGGGTAAAATTACATGTTACCCTAGAGGGAACTTTGCAATTTCTATTAGCAAGCAAAAATGCGGAGTAAATACTGCCAACAAGGCTAATATTAGAATCCCATTGAAAGTTAAGAAAGAAAGAGAAGTGAATAATAATTTAATATTAGGATCATTAAACTCTTTGGACCAATGTTTAATGCATCCCAATACACATCTAGCTTTATTAATAGTAGACGAGCTATGCGATCCGAAATGCAAATAAATTTCTTCAATTATTAAAGCAAATAAAAAGTTTTTGCATTATATAATAACTTTTAAGTTTAAAACAAGATGTCTACAAACTAAATCGATTTAATCCATATTTCAAATAAAAAACACACATAAGCTGATGATAGAATGAGTTATTATTTTCGATTATTTGTGTTGGTTCCATAGGCATAGGGCGCATTTTGAGACCATATAAGCATACCATGACGCAAACCTTCCCAATTACCAATTTATTTATCTTCTAACTTGATCAAAGAGGAGACCGTCAAGCAGCACAAAATTAAACATTCCCCATGGCTGAATATTCGTGTCAATTAAATTTCAATCAGGCTACTGTGCAAATGTATAGAAATTCGTTAGCATAAACAGCATCATCCCTTAGATCTCCCAATCCACTGATTACTACATTCACAAAGTTTTTTCTATAAATAAAAATAAATTTATCCAATTGTAAACAAATTAAAAGCAAAATATACTAATGTATTATTGTATGTCAAATCTTTCCAGCTGATTTTATAGTCCCAAACTAGCACACATATGGATGCAAAATTTCAAGAAAGCTATATACATTTAAAAGGGCACATCAGTCCACCTAAGTTCAAGGAAAATACTTTGATTAATGCAATTGATGTTTCTTATCAAAATGATTTAGTTAAAACCGGACCAATAGATGTTCCTATATCGATTAAGTTATGAGTAGCCCGTGTCAAAACTATAAAAGCATGATTCTTTAATTGAATACACTTTCTTAAACGGATCACATTATATAAATTTTGATCAGTTTGAAAAATGTATAAATGATTTCTGAAAGTTATTTTTATCCATATAAGCAAAATTCATTGCAGATTTTAATTCAACATATAACAGAGAATAAATAAAAACTGAAACATATTTAGGCACGCAGAGTAACCAAGAGCAAGAGGCACAGGCCAAAGAAAATCTTGAAAGTGTGCATAAACTAGCAAGGCATAGAGGACTTTCTGATTAGCAACAGTAAGTTTATATCCAAGAATTTCGAAATATGAGAGATCACTTTCAATTTGATCTCTATTTGTTCTAACATACTTATGTATGTATGTGATGATGTGATATTAGCAATGAATTAGGTATGTACTAGATTGTGCTGAAAGAAATACAAGTAAAATAACAAAAAAAATAAGCTCAGAATTTATATTATATGACAGTAAGTTGATGAAATAAATTTATAACTTTTATTGAATTTATATCAACTAATTGCATTGATAAATCTATTTTTCTTTTCCTTCCACGTAGTAGATTCAGATTGAAATGGATTGATAAAATAACTGTGTATTTTTTTAATGGTACTTGGAAAGTATTTTGTTAATCTCTTAAATTTTATATATTCCTTTTTTATTTCACTCATAGATTTTTCAAGAAAGAACAATGATGTGTGCTAATCGTTTCATTGAGAACATTTGAACTAAGGTGTAAAGGGGTGATTTGCACTGATGACTTGACACAACAACTAATCATCTTGTAATCCATTTCAATTGATTTGAAAATACATATGTACGTATTTCTCTAAGCTTTATATACAATATTTGATCCGCCAATTTATCGACAAGATCACCAGGATACACACTGATGTCATTTATATTGATTTTGGCAAAGTCTTTGATTCAGTTAAACATGGATATTGTTTTGTGTATATTGCATATTATAGGCTTTCCTCTAAATTTTCTAAGTTGATATAAGTCCTATTAGAAAAATCGATCTCGAAGAGGAGTGATGTTTAGGTATTCTATTTCGGTGATTGTCCACGTAACTTCCAGAATTCCTCAAGGTAGACATCTAGATCCAAGTCTTTTCAACATTTTTATAAATGATTTTCCTTTCTCCATTTCACATTCTTGTATTATCATGTACAATTATGATGTAAAATTTTGCTTTTAAATGATAAATGATTTTCCTTTCACCATTTCACATTCTTGTATTATCATATACAATTATGATGTAAAACTTTGCTTTTTCGTTTAATGGTTCTTATTCTCGTCTTAGACTGCAATAGGATTGAACTAAGCTTATTAGGTCTAAAAATAAATTCATGACATTTGAGTATTTGATAACATCTAACATGTTCAAATGTCTCCATATTAAACGACCTTGGAGTTCAGTGGAACAGTGTTTTCATCAGCATATCTCTATCATTGTTAATAAAGCAAAGTATGTTTTTGTTTTTTCATTAAACGTTGATCAATTGAATTCAATGATCCACAAAGATTCTTGTTTATTTCTCTCTGCTCTTGTATTTGATCACTGAAATGTAAAAAGCATCAAGATCAAATTGAGTCTGATCAGAAACAATTCCTTTTATTTGTCCTTCGTGGCTTAATCTTATTTTGATAGGCTTATTTTTATCAGTCTTCCATCGAAGCATAGCTGTAAAGATTACTTTTCTTCATAAACTTATAAATGGAGCCATTGATTCTTCTGAGCTATTTAATAAGCTAAACTTTTGTATCTCATGTCGTTCTACTAGAAATTTCGTCCCTTTAACTTTGAATAGATGCACAACTAACTATACCCTACATGATTCTTTCTGACTTTTACCTACATACTTTTTATAATAATTTCTATCACGTCCTCTTGCCTGAGATCTCGCATTCTGCTTTTAATATCAATCGCCTTCACAGCCTTCGGGAATCATTACACTTTGCAGTATGAACTGAACTGGATGTCACTCAGTGGTTAATCTATCACGACTAGCTTTTTTTTCGGACCACACATGGCTGCGAGTAAGGGCATAGCTAGCTATTTAGCAAATAAATTTGCCCCATCGGGTTAGGGGCAGATATTCTAATTAGGCGTATGCTTAATTTTATTATCTTTATTGTTACTTTCGTATTATATTTAGAGTTAAAGATGATAGTAAGTTGTCATAAGTAAGTAAATATTGGGTCCAAAACTATTCTATGTTTTAAGCTGCAACCAACCGTACACATTCATAAAATATCATTGCAATCAGATTAACTGTGTGGCATGCGCTGCCTGCGCATACGATCAAATAAACAAATGTACTATTGATTTTAATATATTGTATTACGATAAATAATGGTTTTTTTTCTACCATATCACAAAATAATAAGAACTCATAAAACTTGGTATAAAACCTTATATTTTTATAGAATAAGTGACAAAAGAAAGGACATAGAGACGTTTAATTGGACTAATGGCATACAACATAAATTTAACAAACGACATAATACTGCTGAGACTTTTTAATACAAATGATGAGGTATTTATTTACGGACCACATCAAATGACTAAAGAGATTCCGGACCGACAACACTAATAAAATTA
Organism: Amiota albilabris; assembly: GCA_037040105.1. Taxonomy (NCBI): domain Eukaryota; kingdom Metazoa; phylum Arthropoda; class Insecta; order Diptera; family Drosophilidae; genus Amiota; species Amiota albilabris. Next base: position 15,111 of record JBANCV010000102.1, on the reverse strand, counting down.
TTGGGAAATTCTGTAAGATTAAACCATGACACCTGACATTTATAAACTGCACAGACTTCGTCGTTTAGTCAATGCAATTTTGGAGAAAAATTTGACTGATTTCATGGAATATCCTCCATATTGAATGGTTCCATGTGCTTTCCTTTCCACCCATAAACATTTGGTAGTACTTTTTTTTTTCTATATCTACATCCCACGCCAGAAACCGTACGAGCTGGGGTCCATTAATTATTATTAAACTATATTTTAATTACAAAAGATATGAAAAGTTAATAGGATGCTATCGGCTAAGCTCAGTTAAAATATTGCATTTTAGCTGAGCAAAAGAAGTGCAGTTAGATACCAGGTCGTAATATAGGTTACAAGATTGACATAAAACACGAAATAGAACGTGTAAATTGTGCAAGATCGTGACACCAAGAGTCGTTCTACGACTTGACAATTTCAGTAGACTGATTAGCTTTAGGCGGCAATGGTAAGAAGGAAGGTTAATATTAGGATCCCATTGAAAGTAATGCAGTGCAAAAAGCCTGAATTGTTTTTGAGCAGATTCATTGCTGTCACTACACGTTTTAAATTGTGGATCCCATACACAATATGCGTATGCAAGAATAGGTCTAACAAGAGAAGTGAATAGTCTTTTAGTAGTATAAAACTAAGTATAAACTCTTTAGACCAACGTTTCATGTATCCTAACACACCTCTAGCTTTATTAATAATAGAAGAGATATGAGTTCCGAAATACAGCTTTGGATCATTGATAAAGTAGCTTTAACAGCAATGAAATATTTATGACAAAAGGACATAGATTTACACTTCTCACAATTTAGCGTGAGGTAGTTTAATGTGCACCACTGTGGCATAGAATCAAGATCTTGTTGCAGAAACATTTGTTGGACAGGAGATACTATAGATAAGCATAACTTTAAGTCATCAGCGTTCATCAAGACCTAAAAATGTTTAATGGCACATGGTAAATCATTATTGAACAATAACGGACCAAGATGGCTGCCCTGAGCAACATCAGAAGTTACATGAATAGTTTTAGATAAGGCTGTTTTAAAGATAAATATTTATCAATTTCTTAAGAAGTAAGAAGTGACAGACACTGTCAAAAGCTGTACTAAAGTCAGTTTATATGACATCCATTTAATGTTTTTGAGAATAACCACAATTGACCAATAAAGTAGATTCTGATAAGTTGGTTGTAGTCAAACTTAGTAAATCAGTGTTGTGAGGTACTTAACAATGGAAGGACGAAATGCTGCACCCGAACAGTGATAACATGTTCAAAAAATTTTTGGTATAATGCAAAGTTAAGATATTCCTCGGTTTTTTTGATATATTAGATTTACTGCCCTTTTTGTGGGATGGGATGATAAAGAAATGCTTCTAAATATTAGGTAAAACAGAGTTATTCAGAGATAAGTCAAACAATTTGCATATTGGTACACAAGTAGATACATCGTCTGGACCCGGTAAAAATGTTAATTTTAAAGATTTCAAATATTACAATAATGTATTACAATTGATTAAATTGATGGATGTAATATGGGTATGGACTATCACAATTATTATAAAATTTGTGTAAGTACCCTGAAAAAGATTCGAAATTTCTCCATTGTTACAACATTCAACACCACCTAATTTCATACAGGATGGGAATATCCAACATGCGCTTAGTATTAAAAATATTTATAAAAAAATTTAGGATCTCGTTGAAGATGCTCTTTAATATGTGTGACATATGCCTCATAGCAGAAATTATTTAAGTATTCAAAATTATAGCGGGATACAGCATATGTACGTTTATGTAATCAGCGGACAAACCGGACGTTTCATATTCTTTAAATTATCTATTTATCAAATTTTTTTTTGTTAATAAAATCACAAGGAAACCAAGGTGACGTATGAGGATTATGCTTAAATTAAATTTTCGGAACAAACCAAATCAACAAAGAAATCATCACATGAATCGGTCTAAAATAGATGCACAGATCACTTTTTTCGCATCATAAATAAATGATCAAACTCAAAGCTCTGCAAAGTCGGATAAGTCGCTTAATTTCTAGACTGAAAATTTATTAGAGATATTATTTTAATTCATTTATACTAAGTTGGGGTTTCGAAAATTGCTTTGTTTAACAATTCTCAATGATGCGCATTAATGTGTAAAATTAAATTTTGATTTATTTACTTAAGAAGATAAAATCTAATATTTAATACTTAACTTTAATACTAATTTAGTGAGTGACTAGTATAGGCTAGGTCATTCGGCTCGTGATATAATAACATATGGTCTGTGGTACAATTTGTCTGTTGAAATTCGTAACGTAATTATAAATTTTGGAGATGTTGGGATGGGAACTCCCAAAAAGGGAGGTCAAAATACTCCCCAAGTATTAGACTATTACCATTAAAAATGTGTTGATATTGATGGATATGCTGTGTATGTCCAATGTGCAATCGAATGAATGGGTCATTCGTCTTGTTAATTTGGTGCCGCATAGATTTATCCGTTATCCAAGTTGCTCAGTGATCAACACAGTTTAGAAAACTATGTTCTATTTTATATTTAAAATAAAAATGAAAAAGCACATTTTCTGCTCTTTAAGTGAGAGATTATTTAATTTGAGGAGATTTGATTACATCACTTTTTGGACATAATATTGCCCATGTGGTCGTCCTGAGCTCGAATTTCGTAATTTGCTTGTTTTTTGTCATTTCCTATAGTATTTTTCAATATTTCGGCCGATATGACAGATATTTCCCTGCAGATGTCGGGCTTAAATTCATCTAGGGCTAGTGGCTTATTAATATAAGCATTTAGCATCAAGCAGCCCTAGAGAAAAAAGTCCAGCGACATCAATTGATTTGATATTTGTAATGCATAGAACTATACATCGAAGTATATACTTATGTATATGGATGCTGATCATATATGACAAATTAACTGGAGCATTTCAAACTAACGAACTTAAATACAACAGAGTTTTAGTATTGTATAGGCAGCTGATATATACAAAAATTCCCCGATTACTGGAAAGAGGTAACTTAACAAAATATACTTCATAAATCATGTTGTTACTACTTATAAAGAAATAAATAGTATGAGTATTTTATTATACGAAGGGTTAAGGCTGAATGGTACATACGTTACATATACGTATGTATAATAAGCTTCGATGTACCGAATGTTTATACTACATATATGTATATGTTTCTATATCTACTATTACTTACCTTAAATCGATGTCAATCGATGTTATTCACAACGAATGCAAGTAGTTGCGATTTGATGAAATTTTGTCGATTGTTTTTTGTGCTGTTGCCGTGTTTTTATTCTCGTATTTTATTGTTGTTTACTATTTTGTTTTATTATGTTTTCTTGCTATATATATTTTGCTTTATTTTAATATATTTAATTTAATTTATTTTATTTTTATTTTCTTTTATTTTTAATTTTTTTTTTGCTTTATTTTAATTTGTAATTCTATTTTTAAGTGAACTTTTGGACTGTTGTTGTTGTTGTTGTTGCGGTTTTTATTTAATATATTTATATATATATATATTTTTTTTTTCTTAGGTTATTTGGTTATTGTTAAACAAACTATGGAAAGAAGAGTTTGAAATATTGAGATAAATAAAATGGGTAAATACTAGTAAAAGCTAAGGTAAATGTTAATTTGGAACAATATTCATTCCATTTTCTTGATCAAACATTATTTTATTATTTTTTATTTTTTTTTTTTCTTGTTTTGTGGTCTTTGGGTATAACAACACAAATATTGTAACAAACACTGAGCACTTGTTGGTGCTGATGATGGAGACACTTGTAAAAAAAGAGAAATTTGAAAAGAGAAAGTTTTTGCACTTGTTTCTTATAGTTAAAACTGTAAACATGTCTTTCTATGGTTTTTTATTTTATAACATATATATTTTATATAAACATTACATTTCACAAATTATAATATCCTGTAACACACATAAACTGTTACGATGTCAAGTGATGTTCCCAAATCACATTTACAATTTTTCCTTAGCAAATCAATATAAAAAAAATCCCTTAATTAAGCAACAATAACAAGTATAATATGCATGAGTCATAATGCTAAGCATTTTTTAGCCTGAGATTACCAGATATGGTAATAAGTAAGTAGTAGGAATATATGGATATCTTTTTAACATTTTTCTTGATATTTGTAATACATCAAAATCAGTGCACTAGAGTAACTCGTGGACTCGAAGATAAAGATCTTAAGATAATTATATACAATACTAACAAAATCGACAATTCGAGAATAAAATATTCTTTCAAGATATCAAAGAAACTAGGCATATAACAGAAACAAAAAAAAAGAATATATTCAACTCAAATGAGACATTACCAACACTTAAACCCTACACCAATGAAAAACCTATACTGCGTGGCCCATGCCACTCTATAAATTAAGCAGATTGTCAATGTAAGTTACATTAGCACCATGCATAAATGATATGATATGCAAGAATGAGTTGAGTTTCAGTAATGATATTAAGACTTAATAAAGATTTAATGGCAATTTGGACAAATTTCCAGCGTCCCAAGCAACCCATAATCCTTAAAAATAAGTTTGTTGCAGCTATCCATATCTGCTATAAATCATAAAATAATGAATATCTTAATTCAAATTTGAAGCATACTTAATGAAGATGTTTCAGGCTTGGTACAATGGAGACAATGCAAAGTTATGAAATATTTATATAATATAAGGTTTAGTCTCAAGAATCAATGTTGTTTATATAATGAAGAAGAGGAGACAGCAAAGTATTTGCTATGCCACTGTGACGGTTTAATTTGGACCAGACTTTAATATCTAGGCAATCAACACCTAGAACCAACAGAAATAGCAAATGTCCCAAGAAAATTTTGGAATTCCTAAAGAATACCAGATTTTTTGAAGAACTGTAATTATGAAGTTGGTTACAATAGGTCCGATCGAGACCGCTAAGACAAATTGGCTAATCCCCGGCCTTTTCCTATTCAAATCTAATGAAAGTAATCCAGAATATCCAAGTCGAGTTTATCAGTCAACTTATTATTGAAATAATCCTTAATATCGTGATATACGATCAGAGAATGCATATTTGAGAATATTTGTAAGCTTTCAATACAGTATACTTAAAACCATGAAGAAAATTTACCGTATGCCGTAGTATTGGCATATCATATCAAATTGTTAACATATTATTACAGTCTGGTCTATTGATCAAATTGCACATTCAATTTAATTAAAATACATCTAATCAATGAAATATTTGGGAATATAGTTTTAATAAAGACATAATAGTATTAAGATAAGTCAGGATATTTTTGTACCCATTCCAAATAATAGGTTTTCTTAAGGTCCTTAAAATATGCGACCTTTTCAGTGATGGCCACTTCAAGACAAATCTCTTCCTGCAGAACCATTTCTTTATGTTTGAAAACAGAAATTAATTGCAAAGGGCTAAATCTGGAAAATATACTGCATGGGGTACCAGTTCGTAGTGCAATTTATGAAGTTTTACTATGGCGACTACACACGAGTGTCGAATCTGTTCATTCAATAATGAATAATATTCGCCGGAGATCGTTTTACACTTTTCAAGGTAATCGATGTGAATGACACCGCATTGGTCAACACGTTCACCCCAAGAATTCCATTATTTTGATTGTGCCTTGGTCTCTGGTATCCATGTTTAGGCCAGGGTCACAAAGAGTCGCAAATATTAGATCGGATTGCGACTGAACATTGCCAAACACTTATCCTAAGTGGCAGTACGGTTGCGCTTAAGATCAAATATGAGCGCAATGTTTTTTCATGTCCAAATATTTAGATTAATTATGTTACATCCACTCAGTTGAGATATCTACAAGATCAGCCATCCCATGTGCTTTCATGCTTTGATTGTCGAATATCATCTAATGGATTTTATTTATAATTTTTGGCGTGATGATTTGTTTTGGGAGTCGCTTGTGCCGAAATGATAAAATTCAATAAACTACTTCTTAATAAATGAAATTGCTGGTGCTGAGTCCTCATAGAATTTATAAAGCCTTTCCTTGACTTTGGTTATTTATGCAATAAATACAGCTTGATCAGTACATGAAATTTACTTTTCTTTTTATTTTCGTCGAAATACACGAGGATGGCTGCTTTCAATGACTGTCAAAAACAAACTAAATGACGCAGCTTGCTAAAAATTTTATAGTAGTCTATTAACAGATGGCACATAATTGACAGAAATTGAAATTCAATAAATCACTGACTTATCTAATTGACCTCATATTAGAATAACTTTTGTTATTATACAAAAATAGAAAAATATCATAATATTTGAAATTAAAAATAAATGATGATGGATAGAATGGAAAGTTTATGGAGACTCTAGACCTTTGCTATCAATCATAGCATATACGAATAATGTAGATCGATGGTAAAGAAAACATGAAACTTTTATTTAACAACAGAAATAAGGTAATAATAAAAATAAAAGTGATCGGGTTTCATAGTTTTTTTAGGATTCTGTACGCAAAGATTTCTAATAGAACCCTATTACTAAGACTCCATTGTCCGCCCATCTGTCTGTCAGCAGGCATTATCTCATGAACTATAATTAACAGACACTTGAAATTTTCATTAAGTGTGTATTTCTATTGCCGCTGTAACAACAAATACAAGAAATAGTTTTTCTATATGATATCCCAAGAAGTATGCAGTACTTTATTATTTTCCAAACAAAAATTGTTACACTCAAATAGACAATATAGTATGTTATTTAGTAATATTGAAATAAATTCTTTCACTTACTGTTACCATAAACCATTGTTTATACAATTTTAAAATGAATAACATATGAATGTTCAAAAATAATAAGTAGAAATAAAAGATTTCTCTATGACTGTCAAATAACCTATATAAGTAAAATGAGATTAGACAATTACATAAACTACATATTATTATAGTACCCCTCTGGTTTCATTTACGAAATTAGTTAAAAATGCATAGTATTAAATCTTGTAAGTTAATACGGAACCTTTCGTGTGCGTATCCGACTCGTCCTTGACATATTTTTATTTCTAATTCATATTTACTACCTTCTTCCCACCAACGAAATCTTATTAGTCAAATTTTATCCATATTTAATATTTCATTTGTCAATCATCAAGCCAAAACACGTATTCAATTGTGTGCAGTAAAAGTTTTCCTAACATAATTTTAGGACCTTGACTTTTTATAATAGAGATTATATTGGAAAAGGATTAAAATACTCCAAAAAATGGATTGAGCCAAAAAGAGATCAGTTATGTACGAAAAAATATCTAAAAAACTTGTGTGTCTTTATTCCTTTCATTACAACAGTAGTATATAATATTTTATCTGAACTGTTTTGTCCATATATGCATTAATAGTTATTATTACAAAAGAATATCTTATTTGATTGAAAAAAATTTAACTATACATCATTCTTAGAAACACAGAAAGATCCGAATTTGTTTGTTTTTTGTATATAAATTGCACAACATCACAAAATTTCCTTCCTGAAAATACCAATAGTTTCTTAACCAAACTATTAAGACACACACTCATTCTTTTCTTTCTTAAATATTATACTTAATAAAAAATTGGGTTACGGAAAACTTGTTAAAATTTGCATACTTAAACATATACACTCTTACATACATATACATATGTATGTACTAGTACAAGTAGTTTTAGCGAACTGTTACATACTATTGTTTTTCTTACAGACTGAGACTAGCGTGATGTGATGTCGAAAATATAATACAAGAATTACATACGGATATTTCTGGATACATATGGATATTCCATTTATAGGTGGTACGTTGTTTTGAAAACTATAAATTCTTTTTTTTTTTTTTTTTCTTTTGATTCAGTACAAATAAAAAATTACAGGTTTTTAAGATTTCCATTAAAATGTTCGATGACGTCACTTCATTCAAACTTAACCACAGAAAAGTTGCTTCAACATTCAAGCCATCCAACTTGGAAGGTGAGTTAGTGAGTTTTGGTTGAAGGATATTTACGATACACGAGTATGTAGGATTACTACCATATATGTATTGTATGTATTGTATATATGTATATATAAGTATTGTATGTAATATGTAAGTCATTGATTGCGTGCAAAAGAATTTCTTTAAAAAATGATCAATTACACTGAAACATTTTGAATCAGAAAAGCTATGACGGTTATACTTACTATACAAATTGAAATTTTTTATCCTAACTCAAAATCCCAACACAACCTAAACCACTAAACCACAGTCAGTATATGACAATTTTGATGCATACTACATACATAAGTTGTATTAAGTAGTTGAGCACTTTATACGGAAAGGAGCATCTACATATGTAGTTATGTTAATAGATAAGTATAAAAGGTTTCATTATGAATATTTGGTTAGCTGAAGGATAATAAATATTACTACTATCGACTACTAATCAAAATGTGTATTAAACTTGAAATTTTATAGATTTTCAATGTAGTAGAAATTTTAATTATCAATACAAGTATCATCTTAGAAAACTATCTTGTAATATAAAAGTATATAAATGTATCCATACCATATACCATATACATATATAATATGGTATATTACACTTTAGTATACCTTTAAAGTAGTCTAACTGTACACTAATTAGGTATTAAAGTAAAAAACTATGAAGAAAACAGATTAATTTTAGATCCGTGAGAGAGAGGTGTCCAGTTTTTGATTATGATTAAGAATAAATTTCTTATTACTTTCCATGGGTTTTATAAATGCGAATTGGATAAAAATGTATTGTTATCAGATCACAGTATGGATTCAGTCGATACTATCTATATTAAAGACAAGAACTTGAATGATTTGTTCAAAGATACAACACATGCACATGATTAAATTTCATTTGAACTTATTATAGTACTACACATGATTATGTACGAGTATATGTTAACATACATACATACATACATACATACATACATATATGTGTACATAGGACTGAACCAAAAAATTGACCCGCATAAATAAAAATATGTAGTAGTGGTATATAATATACAAAGGACATTTGACACTACTTGTATTGATGTTTGTGATGATGATTTTTACCTACAGTTAAAAAACACAACAATTAGAATAGTATCTAGACTTGTATCTTGTAATGGACACGTGTAGATATTTCGATTTTTCAATATACGAGATATGGTATTTTTAAAACTTTCTTGCTTTGTTTGTTTCTTTTTTTTTTTTTTTATTATTATATTTGAAGTTATTTTAAACGATGATGATGATGATGTTCGATGACGTCACTTTATGCGGGTCATTCTTGACACTGGAAAAAACAAAACTGTTGTTACAATCGAATCGAAAAGAAAAGAACAGAGTAGAGCACAGCAGAGCAGAGCAGAGCAGAACAAAACCTCTTTCTTCCAAGTACACATGTATGCTTCTCTGCTGCTTTCTTCAGCGAAATGTCCTGTTCTGTCTTGTCCTGTTGTCCTGTTGTCCTGTTGTCTATGTCCCATGTCCTTCACTCTTGTCTTGTTATTTCATAGTCTTTCAAAGCTCTACTAAATACAAGAAAAAATATGACAGTCAAATACAACAAAAAAAAAAAAAAAAACACAAAAAAAAAAAAGAGAGAGCAAACAAACGAGCAACGGAGTGAACGAAGAAAACGATTGAAGAATGGAATAAGATGGAAGGGGGCAAGGAAAGAGGTGGAAAAGACAGAAAGGAAAGAAGAAAATTCGATTGACTTGTGGGATTTAAGAGTAGAATGGTAGAGAGTAAAGGAAGTGATGTGATGTGATGTGATGTGATGTGATGTGATGTGAAATGATGTGATGGTATCGTATGGTATCATATAACAACAAAGAAAGCAACAAGGGGAACAAGGAGGAAGGAAGGACAAATCAAGTCAATGGAACAAACAGACAAAGAGACTGATAGACACATAGACAGACTAACTGACACTCGGAACGAATGAACGAACGAACGAATGAACGAAAGTTTGCTTTTTAGTTCCTTGTTTGTTTGTTCTTTTTGTCGTCATCGTGATATTATTGTATACTTGTACGTATATTATATGGTATGTTTATACTTAGCATGTTATGTAGTATTAGTTGTCGTTGCAGTTGTCGTTGGCTTTTGGTGCTTGTATTACTGGTTGCCTGGCTGCCTGGCTGCCTGACTGAATGACTCCTTGACAGAATCTCTGACTGAATGACTGACTGACTGCCTACCAATTTGTATTTTATTTTCTGTTTGTTGGTTTGTTTGTTTATTATTCTATTCAGTTGTCCTTTCGTTCGGTCGTTCTATCGTTTGCTTGTCGTTCGTCGTTTGTTCTTTATGTTATTCGTCCTTTCTGACGTTCGTTGGTTCGTTTGTTCGTTTGTTAGTTCGTTCGTATGTTTGTTCGTTTAGAACTCTTCGTTACGTCGTCGTTCTCGTCTTTTTCGCTGTCGCACAATATAAAACACGATAAGGCGTGCGCGTTCCTTTCCGCTCTTTTGGTTTTCTTTATTGTGCTTTGCTGTTTGTTGTCGCTACTCTTGTTGTTTTCACTCAAATTCCTCATATACACATACAAACAAACATCCATACATACATATACAATATATATATACATATATATATGTACACATATCTAAATACTGTTGGGTGCTTTAGTAATCGTGCGGTAGCATTTGTATTTAGTATGTCATGATATCGCATGGCATGGCATGGCATGGCATGGCATGGCCAAACTGTGAGTGCCAGTGAATTGGACTGGACTGAGTTGATGGCATTAGTGGAATGGGTGGAATGGGTGGAATTGGAATGGATGAATGGTTGGACAGATGGTTTGGGAGGGATTGTGTTTGGTGGAATTGGGTTGGGCTATATTGATGGTTGTGTTCTGTTCTGTACTGTTCTGTTTTGTTCTGTTCAGTTTAGTTCTATTCAGTTCGGTTGTGTTCTATTCAATTCAATTCGGTTATGTTATATTATGTTGTGTTGTACTTTGTTGTGTTGGGTTCGGTTTTGGTTCGGTAGGACTCGGTTGAATTATATTATTTTTTTTTTTTTGTGTGCTAGTGTGTGTTTGTGATCTTTCTTGCCTTCCTTTCCTTCTCTTTTTCAGTTCGTTTCATCAGCATTTGTAGCCATCTACTGCATGTGCGGCAGCAGTGTTTAGCACTATATCGATGTACATAGTCGTTTTAGTCGTCGTCGTTGTCGTTGTTGTCGTTGTCGTCGTCACGTTGTCCTCGACTTGCTTTAGCCCTTAGATACACACATTCAAACATTCATACAAGAACACAAGAGCTTGAAAATTACAAATGTATATATGTATGTATGTATGTATGCATGTACATATTCAGATACACATAGAAAACCTATACAACACTAGTGAACTACACTAGTACTGCCACTGCCATTGGTACTGGTACTGGCACTGGCACTGGCACTGGCACTGGCACTAGAAGTAGTAGTAGTAGTAGTAGTAGTAGTAGTAGCAGCAGCTGAAGTTGGGACCGACTGACTGAGTAACTGACAAAAGAACGAATGAACATAATGGCAATAACAGCAACAAACATATAGAAGAATAACAGTAGTAAAAACAGCAGCAGCAGCAGCAGCAGTTGAAGCAGTGGCTGTGGCAGCATTAGTATTATAAAAAGGAAAAATCGAAAGTCCAATTTTGGTACGTTCCTTTTTTTTATTGCTGATGTTTCTTTTTTCTAATTCTGTTTCTGTTTCTATTGCTATTTCTTTTGCCATTGTCATTGCCTTTGCCTTTGCCTTTGCCTTTGCCTGTGCCTTTGCTTTTGCCTATGCCTGTGCCTTTGCCTTTGCTTTTGCTTTTGCTTTTGCTTTTGCTTTTGCTTTTGCTTTTGCTTTTGCTTTTGCTTTTGCTTTTGCCATTGCCTTTGCCTTTGCTTTGGCCATTGGCTTTGCTTTTGGCTTTGCTTTTGGTTTTGCTTTTGTTTCTTATTATTATTATTCCTCGTTCGTTTTGTTGGTTCGTTTCATTTTTAATGATTTTGCTTTGCTATTGCTGCTCCATCTTCTTCTTCTCCTTGTTCCCCTTGTAACTCTCTCTCCCTCTCTCACTCTCTCTGCTTCCTCTACTTCTTCTGCTTCTTCTTCATCATCATCATCTTCTTCTCTTTAGCCTTCTTGTTCTCCATCTTCCTGTAAGAATGCTTCTACCTCTAGTGCACAACTCTAGTGTTTCAGCTGTAACTGTAACTATAACACGCACAGAGAAGTTTCGATTTTTTTGTTTTTTCTCTTCTCTTCTTTCATTCATGTTATTTTACTTTTCATTTTTCGTTTTTTTATTATTTTCAAAAAAATTTCCTTTTCTTTTGTTTTTTTTTTTTCTTTATTTTTGTTTTTTTTTTTTTCCTTTTTGAGGCACATTTAAAAAAAATATTTAATTGGAAGACGAAAAAAAAAAAAATAAACAAATATAAACAACACTAAGAGGCGTATACGCAATTTTAATTAAAAAAAACACGCACAACTTGAACTCAAAGTACGCATACACGACGTATGCGTAACTTTAATTTTTCCATTTCCTTTTTTTCTTCTTCTTCTTTTGAATTCTCTTTCTCTTTCTTTGTGATTTTATTTTTACTCAATCATCAAACACTAAACACACTTTTCTGTTGTTATAACATACATGTATATGCATGTGTATGTGTATACAATACAAAAAAAAAAAAGGATCCATATAATTTGATAAATTTTTAATCGCATTAATTTTGAAATTGAATTTTTCATAAATTAATTAATTATTTAATGCCGTTCGCTGCTGCTGCCGCTGCTACTCCGGCTGATGATGATGATGATGATGATGATGATGTCAAGAACGACAAAACCAAAACTAAACCAAACCAGAAAAAAAAACACACAAAATTATTCCCACAATTAGCTTTTCTTCCTTAAGAAGCTTAAGAGATGAGATAAATACATAATAACAACAAACAAACAAAAATCTTCTCCTTTTTTTCGGGGATTTTGGAATTTATTTATTTATTTTTTTTTTATTTTTTTTTTTTTTCATTTAATTTTTTTGGGGCTTAGAAAAAAAAAAAACAATGCATAGTTAAATTGCTTTTCTCTTCTCATTTTCTCATTTTGATTTTATTTTATTTTTTATATATTATTACTTTATTTTGGTTTTATTTTTGTATTATTATTAATTTTCAGATTTTTTCTAAGAGTTACCCGTAATCCGTACGTCTCCGTGGTTCACTGAAACTGTCAGTTGAAGCTTCTCGTTTCGAGCGACACAGTTCGACTTTCGTTAAGCTTTCTGCCAGTTTTTTTGATTGTGCTCTTTTCGTTCACACTCTCACTCTCTCGCACTGCTTCCTTTGCTCTTATTCTTGTTTTTGCTCTTGCTTGCTGTCATTGTTCAGCCGTTATACGATTATGTTGTGGGTGGGGGGGGGGGGGGGGGGGGGGGGGGGGGGGGGGGGGGGGGGGGGGGGGGGGGGGGGTGTGGGCGGGGGGGGGGCGGGGTTATT
>JBANCV010000101.1:0-87467 GCA_037040105.1 Amiota albilabris | reverse complement strand
AAGTCGGATGTTTATTTGGTACTACACATCATCATTCTCACAGGTACATGAACATCTTGTAATAAGTTTCCAGATTTGAGTAATAAATAAGAATAATCTTTATATGAACTATTAACACAGAATTTATGTACTGTTTCTTTTCTTTATTGACTAGAATGGGATTGCATATTGCTGAAAATCTTATTGATTAAGCAATTATAATGAGCATTTTTATAGGTACATTTAAAGATTATGTATTGTGTAAAGAGAAGCCAAACGCACACAGAGCATCTCTACTGAACAGCGACAGCCCTACTAAGATTTTTCTTTTTAGAAGGTAATCGCAATCTTTGTCAGTTCGATACTTATTAATAACCTTGTACTATTTGTCATGAACAACAAATGGTTTAATCAGGAAAGGGAAATATTTCGAGCCTCCGCATTAGGGCATTTCAACGGGCCCAACCAATGGGCTTGGTACTAGTATCTTGCAATTGTTATTTTAAATATTTCAGAAAACTGACATAGAATACAATGAACACTGTATAAAAGAAGATTTTATTTTATTTGTAAATGTCAAATTAATTCTTCCAAATATTGGTGGATTTAGGACAATAACCATAACTATTGTGTGTTGAGTGAAACCTTGGATGGACGGAAGTTTCGACAATGCTTCGGAGGTTGAAAGTCGCTTGTTTTAAATGTTATTTCAGTTACAGATCAAAGGCTGATCAATGGCGATTTAAGTGAAGGTCTCGTTTAGTAATTGGGTTTCTAAGATTCCTTGCAGTATATAGACAGAAACCAAGTAGACTTTCCTTTATCAAGACGCATAGCTAAAACGTGTTCTTATATAGCGTGTTGGTTTGAAATCTAAATCTCAAGAAAAACTCAAATTGGTTTTACACTAACTGGCAAAAGAAGTTTTCATTTTAGTGTGGACAAAAATATTCGCAAATAGCCAGACATTCATCAGATGCATTATGTTTGCAAAGATGGCTCATAATTCATGACATCATTACTTTACTTTGGATAACTTTGGATCCGTATCCATCCATATCCATTTGTATGTAAGTAGAAGATTACTAAGTGAGCAAAAAGTGAGAATGTCCAATTTTTATAACTTTAGATTTATCTCTTGTTCTACTATTTCGAGCAAAAGTAAAAAAAAAAAACAACAAATAAAAAAGTGAATAAAGTAGAACGTGGTATTGGTTGGGAAGCGGTCATGAGGGGTGTGTGAGTATAGTATGGATAGTTGGGCCTTGAATAGTTGGCATGAGCAAATGCACTAAATATTATTTTTATAAAAATAAAAATAAAAATAAAAATAAAAATAAAACTAAGCGCTGTATAAGCTAACTCAAGACGAGTAAGAAAGTAAATAAGAAGAAAAACAACAGAAACAAAAGCAACAACATTAAGAAGAATTATAATAAGAAGTAGATCGAGTGCAAAGGAGCCCAGGATACCCACAGCGACATAATTTACACTTAAGTTAAAATATTGATACTCAAAAAGCAATTTAGATAAGACGAAACACATGAATTCTTCACACCTACAGAATGGGCCAAAAGATGATCGTGCTCGTGATGATGGTGCAAGTGCTGGTGATGGTGATGATGATTATGATGTTGTTGTTGGTGATGATGATAATGATAATAATGACAATGACAAGGAGAATCAGACGAGTAAATGAGTGAATGAGGCGATCCTCACGGTGCCTCACGCCTGACGTCTATGGCAGCTGTCATTAAAGTAGAGAGGCAATGGTAAATGCGTCAGGAGGTGAAAAAGAAATGAACAAGTCACCGACCGACCGATCGACCAAACCAAACTAAATTAAACTGAACTGAATCAAAAGAGGAAAAACCAGAAATGAAATTCAATTTGAAGTATGCAACTTACATTCTGAAGAAAGAAAAACAGGGCGAAATATCGTGCAACACATTAAGGATGATGATTTTTTGCAAAAGCATCATTAGTAAACCTCTCAAAATTGTTATTCCGAGGAGAGAAACCTGAACAAAACAATATTAACAATAACTCAAATAATGCAACTCAGCAACAAATGTCAAGAAATGAGTTCAAAAAAGGATAAAAGAAGGATCAAACAAACAAGAACAACAACAAAAACAACAATAATTGTAATAACAATAATGATAACACGCCAATTTTATAAGGCTTCCAATTTCCAGCTGTCATCGCAATAATACAATACTTTAAGGAAGCAAGGTACCAAGCGAATGAAGAAATGAAATAAACAAGTAAATGAAATGAAACAATGAAAGAATAAATGTGTGAATGAATGCCAAAGAAATGCTCAGACCCCCTAATGGATTTTGCAATTAGATAATGATGATGGAAAATTCTCTAAATAGAAAAAGGCCAAATTATGTACATAGTGAGCTACATATCTAGTCCGGCCTAGGGTCCGCGGCCTATGAGAAAAGTAAGTAAAAACCAATTGTTTTCAAAGCATAATATGTCACCACTACTATTATTTAAAATAGAAAGAACTTTATATACATGGTATAGGAAAAACATCACATAATCAGACAAAGACGGTGCCCGCGGTCCTTGGAAACAGTAAGTCAACGTCAATTGTTGTCTAACTACTGTTTATCACGACTATTCTTAGTAATCCATTCCGATTTTTTTTTATTATTAATAAAATAATCAAAGGCTATGCGATTAAACTTTATAAGTATGCAAAGAAATAGGAAGGGTATTCACATGATGTTATACGTTGCATAACTTTGATGAGTGCATTATCTAACTGACCTGACTAAATTGACGCGTTTGTATAAAGATGTTCCGTGATTGATTTGCACAAATTACCATGTCACCATTGTGAATTTATTGTGAATGGCAGCTATGTATGTCCATTCTTATACTAGTAAAAGTCAAATGTTTTACTACTTATATGTTATCTTAGCTAAGGATAATACTTCTTAAATTTAACATAGCTTCAAAGCAAACACTGGATTATCAATAATTTTGGTGCGTTCTTTCTTTCTTTGGTCACGATCCACCCACCCACCTAATATGAGAGAAACTCCGATGCTCCATCTGGTCCTGTGTGGAAGGCGTTTGAACTGAGAGTCAGAGGCAAAAGTAATGAATATGTAATGGGATAGATAAGATCATAAAAGATCTACATACACACACACAAACACACACACACACACACACACACACACTCACACACGATTTGTAAATAAAATATATAAGAAAACACTTAAAAATAATGAGACAAATACAAGACTACAAGTCAAAATTTTCATCTATCAGACCGACAAAGCCGAATGAAGAAGCATATGAAAACAAAGTGAAGAAGTACATATGTGAGGTGAAACGAATTATTTCTCACACATTTTTCTGGTATTTAGTAAAAGGAAAAGAAATTCCTTAAAATAATAAAACAAAAAAAAAAAACAAAAAAAATAATAATAATAATAATAACATATAACAACAACATATAATTAAAGTTCCTTTATTTTCACATTAACATTTTCAAATAGTTTTCATTTTTCCTGTTTTTATTTTATGGGACCTTGTAGCTCGCCTTTTGTCGTCGTCGTCGTCGTCGTTGTCGTCGTCATCATCATCGTCTACATTACTTCACATTCGTTTGAATTATGTGTGACTTTCTTTATGTTCATTTGATTTTGCTTAAGTTTTTCTATATACAAGTATAAAGGATATCAAAAATAGAAGAATAGACATGGTCTTTGTAGATTGATGAAAGATATTAAGCTATTTGTATGTTTCTTCTAAGATAAGATATTGATTACAATACTATTGTATTTAACCAAAAAAATAAATAGTCTGATTCGATCAAAATCATATTGTAGTTTACATACATTATACACCAGCTGTCTCCGCGCACGTTGCTACGCTCTAACTTATTTCTTTATATATATAATAGATTGATTTTATATTGATGTTTTATCTGAGATGTTTGACTGAAATAACTTAATCCAAAAATTCTGGCAATTCCATTGGATTTTCCAAAAATTTTCATTCACAAAAACACTGTCCAGACTATGCTAGAGTTTCCCCTGAAAATTTCATCAAAATCGGTCCAGAGAATTCACAGTTTATAGGTAACATACATACATGATTGATTTATTACTGCATATAATAAATCGATACGTATATATGTAACTTTATACCAAATGGAGCATTGTTTAAAACACTAATGGAAGTCTTATTTTCTGAGCTACACAATGAAGTGAGTGGATTAAGAATATTTTTCACTGAATCCATTTTTTTTTTTTTTTGTTTGTAGGAACCCAGGGTTCTTTGACTTTACTACGTAGTCAATTTGCGACGGAATTGGTGTATTAAATTTTAAATATAAAACTTAGAAACACATTACAAAATCAATCAAGTCACCATTTTCAAAAATGTCTGTATAATTTTGATTTGTCTGATTTTAATATTCAGCCGTAAGAAATAAGAGCAGAGCTTAAAATAAAATTAAGGCAACTCCAAAAATTTCGATACGCAGATTTTTTTAAATTATTATTCTTCAATTGCAATATATTTTTCTATAAACAATACAAAAAGAATTACGCGGAATTAAACAAAAAAATCAGAAAATATGGATTTTGGCTGTATACATTATAATTTTAGCTATTTGTTGCAGAAAACAAGCCTTGTAGAAGACGACTGCGTTAACTTCTTCCATCACATTTTATACAGATACACGAGTTCGCAGCCCTGTCCCATGGATTTTCTGAAATCAGTTGCTGACATAACACCAATTCAACGCCATAAATGCCACATTCAATTGCTGTATTTGGGAGCACATTATAGTGGCATTGGACATTGGATTTGCCTTTTTTTTGATGGCGACTCATTGAGGATATATGACGGCCTTAAGCGCAAAAAGCTACCGAAATTGCAGCAAACGTTTGTGGATGCTTTATTTCCGCAAAAGCCGAGAATTTTATTCCCCGATGTGCAATCGCAAGAAAATAATTATGACTGCGGTATCTTTGCTATCGCATATGCCACATCTCTTGCACTGAGACAAAATCCCGCGTTTCAGAATTACAACATTTCGGAAATGCGTCCCCATTTGCTACGAATTCTAGAAGGCCGGGATTTAATAATGTTTCCATTCACTAATAGGAAGCCCCAGGGAAATCCAAGGCGGGACATTTTTGTGGCTTTGAAAAAGCAAGCAGTGATCGCAGAACGGAAAAAACGTCTCAAAACGCGAAAGAGTCCGTACGAACATGTTGTCAAACCATCATCCACTACCGAATCTTCAAACAATGAGGTAAATCACGACAATCATGTGAAAAATGGTGAAACATCTCTCCCTAAACTGGCTCATCAAAATCCAACAAACACTATCGTTAACAGTGTAATGAATGACAGTCAGACCGCAGCTACGTGTGTATTTTATCATTTTGTCAAAAATTTACGTTTTCCATCATATCTGCTATTGTTTTTTTTGGGATTTGTTTTAAAAAAGTTCCTGAAGCCCGCTTTATATATAAGTTTTTATGCTTTTCGGAATGGAAAGTAATACTTAGTAAACAGAAAACTTTCGATTGAATGGCTGCAAGATTTCAAGACTGTTGGCCTATTAATTGCAGTAATAAGATATAATTTATGGTATAAAATCACGCCAGTTCCGTCTGACTCGAATACTTCTGCATCAGATTACAACAAATAAAATAATAAATTTTTACCGTACTCTCATATCTTAAAATTCATGTCATTTCTGAATAATTGAATTTCTTTTATGCACAAAATTACATACAGAAAAATTACATAAATCTTTACATATGTATGTAAATTTTCTACAGAGTTTAACTGCCGATAAATACACAGATTTGATTGTTGGAGCCACCTCGTCTTACCTATAGGGGTAAATGGAGAAATTAAAATTGACTCATGTCTGATAGATACACACATATGTAAATGCATGTCATAATTTCTTTGATTGGTTCCAGTTGATGAGAGTTTTAAGTACAAAATCACAATCTATGTTTCTGTATGAGGACTACGTATTTAAATTAGAAATTTTTGGAATTTCAGTGCCAATGAGATGTGTTTGTACCAAATTTCATTTCGATAGCTTAAAAACTGAAAGGTTTATGTTTGTGTAGAAAAAAAATGAATTTATGAGCTTAGACCAATTAAGGGTCTTTGTAAATCTGATCAGGATCCTAAGATTACTGCATCACATAATTCCCATACAAAACCAAATTCAAATTCCTGTTCTAATTAGGAAAATTTTTGTTTGTTTGTTTTTTGTTTTCTATGTTAACGAACTGAAATTTGGACACTACAAGTATCTGACCCGTATTAATCAACCATGTTAATATCAAGATCTTAGGATTATAGGATCAGATAGCTCCAATACAAATATAGCGAGCACAATGTTGAAACGCAGTTATGTTTACTGATTCTACCCTAAACATAAGTCAAATCAATATTCAAATATTTCTGGGTGCTCAATCACAGGAGCGTAGGCAAAAACTATTTCTAGGGGATGCGTGAAGAGTATTACAGCTTCGGCATAGTCGAAGATAACCTTCTTTCAGGTTTGTTGTAAATCCTTTTTAAAACCATTTCACTATTTTCATTTTTTGTTTTGTTTGGTTTATTTTGTTCATTGTGTTTTTTAGTTTTGTGACGTAATGACAAATGCAACAGCATGCATGAGTATGTCACGTGATACTTACGTATACGTACGTATTACATTACTTCACAGTACGTAGTTTTAATGTCAAGTTTTTAAACTGATTAAAATTATGCATAATTAGGTAAAAAACAGCAAATGAATATAATTTATATACGTATACATACGAATATATCCCGAAACGGAGCCTACCGCCTGATGTCCCATCTTCCTACAGATTCCAATTCGCTATTTGTCATGGTTGCTTCAGGCAATATCTACACAGAATTGGGCATGCTGAGAATCTATATTGCGGCCAATGCCTAAACATCGTAGAATATCCGGAACACCTCGCTCATGAGTGTCTTCGGTTTTAAGTACAGCGAAGTAGGATGTATGATCGCCTTAGATCTCCCTGCTGTACGCAGGAGATCATAAGGCGTATGTTAATATCCTCAGAAGATGGGCATTTTTCTCATCCGAAATCGCAAATATCATTCGTGAGGAATGTATGGCGCCTTTCTACGAAGTAATGGTTCGGTGGTTCCGTAATGGTAAAAGGGACTGGAGGCGATAGTGGGCTTTTTAGCCGGTAGAACCCCGACATAAATTGTGGCACGGGCCATGAGTATTTTTTGAAGATTTTTTCCTCCTTGTTCGTAGTAAAATTAATAAGTTTTCATTACAAACAATAACTACTATTACAATAAAAACAACATATCCATTAACAGTAATTAATTACATACATGCATATGTAAGTACATATTTAGTAACAAGAACACAACAACACTAATATGTTAAACATATTATGTATCTCTGAAAAGGTAATTAGTTCTTGATTTGGTGGTGGAGAATTTCAAATGTTGTGGGTGAGTCCCTTGAGGATTAACAGGAACTATCCTCTAAAGTACTTTGCTATCAATTGCTAAGAAGGTCAAATCTTTAGCAGAGGAAAGCAAAGCTCAAAATCCTCGAAATATATTAATCTACCTTTAATTGAAGTGTAACATTTTCAAACTACATATGTATATTTCTGAGTCGACTGGTTGCGTCATTTAGTTTTACCGCCAGCGTGTGGTGTGACCCTTGCTCACTTTGAATGCCTTAATCGATGATGTACATGGGCGTAACGGTTCAACATTGTAAAGAGAAAGAGAGAGATAGAGAGAGAGAGAGGGGGCCTAGAGTCCAGGTCGGATGTCGAGAAAGAGGAGCTTTGGTTGGCAATGTTTGTTTCTTTTTGTCAAAACTTTATTTAGCGGATGCACTATAAAGAAACAAAGAAATAAAACAAATATTAAAACTATATGCTTATAATAAAAGAATAGAAAATTTCCCCCAAAATAAAAAGTCAAAGATAAAATTTATTTATTTATTTTGTTCGGTGTTGAGTTTTTGAGTAATTGTTAATCCAAATAAGACACGCATATTCATAGTAGAAACTCATATACATAAAAATACAGTCATGCTCATGTGCATGATGATAAATTTAATTGTATAGAAACATTTCCGTTATGTACGCCATTTTAATCAAAGCAACAAAACAAAAACACAAAAAAAAAACTTCCAGCAGCCAAAATCAAAAAAAAAAATTAAAAAAAAGAAATAAGGAAAAAATAAGAGCAAAATAACAGAAATTCTAAAAATGGCAGCGCGACAAAACAAATTCATGACTTCATGATAGAGAAATGAAAGCATAAAAGAGCAAATAGCAAAGACATGCAGAAAGAGAGAGAGACAGAAATTCACATGCAAGGGGGAAGGAAGGACGAACACATTAGTAAAAGCAAAAGCAGCAAAAAAATCAAAAGAAAAACATTGGAAAAGTGAAAAAGTTTTGCGCAGCCAAAAGAAGTATATCGCATAGCTGGATATGCGGGTGTACAGGAATGTTGTTGATAGACTCCCCTTATATGCCCATGTATAACCATCCAAAACTGCATTAAATGCCATAAAATAACTTTTAAAATGCTTTTTACTTAACATCCTGCAAGCGTGCCACACATAGTTATATATACATATACGTCCACACGCACACACAACATCAGAAATGTACACACACATACATAGATACTGAGTCAATATGATGCTGAGGAGTGCTTAGAGCATCCATGCACCTAAAAACAAAAAAGAACAAAAACAATCTAAAATAACAAAAAACTAAAGAAAATGAATACAAAAAAAAATCAAGCGAGGTGTCAACATTATAATGGCAATTCTTCGTTTGTTGTCAGAGAGCCACCCAAGCTAAGCTTAATAGAGACTCGCTGGCTCACAGCCAACCAACACAACAACAAATGTCATCCACACTAACACACAAAACACACACACATATACAAAATTAACCCACCCACACACACAATGCATATACACTAACATATGTATATATGTACATGCCAGAGATAAATGCGCGCATTCCTTGACATCATGGCACATGGCCAGAATGGTACCTCAACGCTCATTCATACCACCCACCTACTCATTCACTCAATTGCGTTTTTTTTTTTTACCTTTATCAAATGGAATGGAGATTGAATTGAATAGATTTCAGTGGTTCTTAAGCTTATAGATCGATTACATCGATTTTTAAAATATAATTGCTGACTAAATCTAATCCCTTATGCCTGGGATAGTGAACCCATATTAATCTGCTGCCCAATTTCCACAACTGAAATGATTGTTGGAGCCAACAAATTATATCAAATTTTAGTTTACATGACTCCTCTGTAATCAATTGGAAGGACACACTTTTTCTTTTCAAAATTATTTTAATTAGTGATAATATTTAATGAATATTGGTAAAGAATAATAAACATGTTAAAAAGGGTCCAAATGACTTTCAAAATTTGTCAGCTTTGTCAAAAAAAGAAAAGTAATGAGATCTGATCTAATCTCTTACGGACATTGCTACGAGTATAAAAACAGATGCAACTAGAAAGAAGGGTATCTTTGACTATACCGACAGCCACGAGAAATTTTTTTTGTATGAGGGCTATGAGATGTAGTAATCCTAGGAAATTGAAATTTATATGGTTGATGAATATGGATTAGAACTTTATTGTGTTCAAATTTCATGATGATAGCATAAAAATCAAAAAAGTATTTCTAATAAGAACATGAATCCGAAGGTCTTGAAATTTTAGTGGCTTATGTGTATCCAAATTTCAGTTTGATAGCATAAAAAATAAAAAAGCTTTTCTAATAAGAACATTAATTTAAAATGTGGTCCGATTCGGCTGATTCTGGTGCTGCGTTTGGCAAAAAGAAAAATTCGTGTAAAAGTTCTCAGCTCTCTAGACAGACGGATAAACGGACTAGATCATCTTGCCTTGTCGCGTTGTTCAAGAATACATTGTATCATATAAATTTTTATGGGGTCTTCGATGTCTCCTTCTTTGCATTACAAACTTCATGACAAACCTATAATACTATTTACTACGTGTAGAGTATACAAATTGTTATGATGAGATAAAATATTGAAAATTTTTTGGTTACATTAGTAAAGTCTTGTGTTAAAAATGTTTTACGGATTCCCGTAGAGGTTCGCACACATAGTTTGAACACCACTGGTATATAAGAAGCGTACAAAGAGAGAAATAAGTTTAGTGTGTGTGTCTTTTTTAGTTGAGTGTGTTTGTAGGCAACCACTCAGAAAAAGAACGAAAGTCATAACGATTATGCCTGACAACAACAGGAACAACTATTACAAGAATAAAAAAAGGAAAGAATAAGGAAACACAAAAACAAAAAAGGATTTGGCAATTGATTTAACAAGATGAAGACTTAAGAAAATCGAAAAATAGTTTTCTTAATACTATACAAATACATAAATAGACAAAAAGCTATCCTTCGAATGTACCTATATAAAAATGGCAACTAAACATGAAAAACAGCAACAACGTACGTACATACACATGTATGTATGAATATATGTACATAAATAAAAATTAATTAAAAATTTATTGTACATATTTAGTTGTAAAATACAAGAGCAAATAACAAGAATAAATAATAACAAAAATTTGCAACACAACAATTTTTGTTGTTTAATTTTGGTAAATGCTTATTACTTATTTACATACTTATAATCAATAACGTGAACGAAAGAACGACTTTGTAGTCTATTTCGTTATTCTTTTAGTCAATCCATTCATCCATTCATCAATCGATCCATACATTTAACCATTTGTCCATCAATCCACCCATTCGTCCAGTCATATATATCTATGCGTCTTTTTGTCCATTTGCCTGCCTGTTTGTTGTCTATACATTGATACGATCATCGTCATTATTATCGTTGTTGTCTCCGTCGTTGTATTCACCGTCATCGTCGTCATTGGTGCGAAAGAATTACGCGCCATTGAAAGAGATAAACAACATCATACTAGGCATACGCTTGAGTGCGACAAGCACGACGACAACACACAACGATTACGACAACGACAACGACGGTAGACGCCAGCTGGACCGAAATTATCGACAGCGGAAGTTAACACTCTTTAAATCAATTAGAAAATAAAAGGCGGAGTTTAAACGTTCCAACTTAGCGCAGCAGACAATGAGGAATGCATGCGCTCACTCACTCGCTCACACATTCATTCACACACTTTTTACACACTTACCCATCTCTACTCATTTACTTACTCACCCATTTGTTCCTTCGTTTGCCCATACACTCGCTCACTTGGTCGCATGCTCATTCGGTTTGGCTCTCGGCTTGGCTTTTGGTTTGTATTTGCCTTCGTTTCGCGCTCACAACAGACAATACGCCACCCTCCGGGACCCTTTCTTCAAACAAACACCTAACCAGACAGTCTTTGATTTCATTCTTTATTTATTACTGTACTGTACGTAATGTATGTTTGTATGGTTGTATAAGCGCTTATAATACTCGTCACTGAGCTCTCTCACAATGTGTGTGTCTTTCTCTCTGTCTTTCTGATAACCTTATATAAATATGCTGCTCGTCGCTCTCGCTCTCTCTCTCTTGCTTTATATTGTAGTTCAAATGCCGCCACACATTACGTTTTCTCTTTAGTTTAAATGTACTTATGTATGGAATTGTGTGTAGACACATGCATAGATGTGTGCTTGTGTACGCTTCGTCTAAATGGGAAGTTGGAGTAAGCGCCTGCTTTGCCAATGTTTAATATGCGTGGATGATTGAAACTGGTTTCTTGTTTTTGTGTTGTAGTCGTTGTGTTGCCGCTCTCTAACGCTCTGAAATGCGCGTTCTCGCGTGGTGAATTTAATGTCATTTCGTTGGGTTGGTGAGTTTTGAATGGTGAAAATGTATATTTACAATTTTATAGCAACATTGTACATGGAAATAAGCTGAAATAGTGAAATGACTCTGCATTTTATGGATTAATGGACTGGTGGGGATTAAGAATTTCGTTGCTAAAACTAAATACTTAATTCCAAAAACATCTGAGTATTTTTACATACGTATATACAAGTGTGTAAGTAAGTTTTTTTTTCTGTTTTCTTGGTTTATACTTGGAGCATCTCCATTTTACTCATATTTCCATTATGAAAACGCGCCTCTGATTTTATTGTAGAATAGTAGAAACAGTAGTTCTTAATCCAACCAATATTAGATAAACTGAAATTGAATGAAGCTAATTTCTTTAACACACATTCATACACATTGTGTGTATCATATATACATACAAACATCACATGGATAGACTGCTGTATTCCACTTCTTTACTTTTGAATTCATTTATTGATCCTTTGTCAAATTGTTAAGAATTTGTAGCAATTTATAGTTAAGTTCAAGTGAAAAAAGTATATTGATGGTTGACAAGAATAGGCAGGTGGCAGTTTGTTTAAGAACTAAAGTCAAATCGGATTCCATCGGATGATGGTGGTGATTATGGTGACAACAAGTGAATTTCTGTTAACAAGGGATGCAGATCTCAATTAAGATTCCGATTTTAATAAATAAGTAATTATAATGTTAGCAATGTTAGGAAAATACTTAATTTAAATTAATGAAAAACAAGTCGACTATCGCAATAATTCTTCGAATTAGTGATTGCATTCATACTTACAAACGTCATATATGTATTAATAAAATCTTGTGAAGTTTTTAAATCAATATCCAATACAAGATTTTGTTGGAAATGAATTTTATTTCGCCAATAGAATAATTTCTATAAGCATTTACATTTCAAAGATTTTTTTTTTAAATTCCTCTTTTTAAGGTTCCGTACCCAAAGTGTGTCAACGGGACCTTATTACTAAGCTTCCTCTGTCCGTCCATCCGTTCGTCCGACTCCGGCTGTATAACATGAACCGTAATAGATAGACAGTGGAAATTTTCACAGAATGTATATTTCTATTGTCATAATAACAGCAAATAATTAAATTAATGGTCATCTTTTTCGCATTCATATGAGGTAAAATCAAGTATAATCACTGAAACATCAATATCTACGGAACTCTCCATTTGCGGGTTCGACTCGCACTTATTCGTTTTTTTTTCTTTTTCAATGTTTTGTTATTTTATGTCATAATTTTTTTTTTTTTTATATGTCACTCGACATAAGCGCAACTTTGACAAGAAAACTACAAAATCAGTTTCTTTTTGCTATTAAATTAATAAGTATTTTATACTTTATCTGATCTTAGTTATTATGTTTTTGTCATTATCTTTTTATCTAGAAAATCAGGTTCTTTGAAAGACTTCATCCGCTTTTGATGATCGAACATTGTCATTTTATGTTGTCATGTCATTTTTAATTTATCTAAGCTTCGCACACTTTTCAGCTTCATTTTTAATACTCTTCATACACAAGATGTGAAGTTGAAAGGGTATTACCCATTTTGGTGTTATGTTTGTAACACAGCGTATTGTTAGGTGATCCATGTTGCAGTCTGTTGGGAACTGAAATATATTATCCAAAGGGGCAAGTGCCTATGGGTCTTTTATCAGCATGGGTGAATGGAAATAAACTAAAAGTGCCATATATCACTCAATATGGCTTCGCATGGAGATGTTTACATCTGTGAAATATAATTTCAATTTTCTATTGTTTGATTGACAGTTTAGCAATGGTGTTTTGTTAGTTATTAGGATTTACGGAAGCGCGCCGGGCCCCCACACATTGAGGGCCTCCAGAAACATAGATTTCAATTTTGTGGATTCAGAACGAGTATTAGCGTTTAGAGGTGTTGCCAAATTGTCGGCAATACAATATGAGAGGAGCAATCAAGCTTTGATGGGAGAAAGAGTCCTCAAAAAGATTATAATGAAAAAAAAAAAGAAAAAAAAAAACAGTTTATTTACATTTTCTTATCAGTTGATTCTTCACCTGACGAAGCACACATTGATCTACTGACAGTAATATTGTGTTATTTAGAAGTATCTGTTCCAAAGTTTATCGGAGGTGCCGACAAGTAAATCAAAAAATTACAAAAAGAAATAGCAAAATTATTAAACGTACGACGATGACGCAAAAATGTCGAGCATGTCTGTCATTGCTCAGTAAAGAGAGTGATTTGTTTCGAGACATGGATTTTGATTTTGCCTCTAAAAACACAAGAAAAGTGTCTTTTACTTAAAGCTATCAATTGTTCCTCATTGCATATAACTTGTCAGAAAAGTAAGTAAGTAGTATTTTAAAAAGATTTCCAAACAAAATTACAAGTATCTTAATAGTGGAATTTTTGTTTATTGGAACTTGATAAGGCCTCCACTTTCTTTATTGTTCCGGGTCCCGACATCTCTGAAAGCGGCCTTGTTATTAGCAAAATTCAAAGAGAATCATTAGAATGTATTAATTGTACACTGAATCGATGAATGTTATGTTGTATGAATTTTTTTTTTATTTTTGAAAGTTTGGTAATGATTTCATAGATACTTGTCTGTTAAATTATTATTGGTAAGACAAGTTAAAGGGTATAAAATAATTATCATTCGATTATTTGCTGTTTATAGACAGTCACATGTATTTTCAAAACCAACTTCTTATATGTACAATATATGTATAGGGTATGTCGTGTTTGCTTAAGACTTTGTCGTGTATTTCTTCTATTCTTTGAGCTTAAGTTGTTGAGCTTCTTTGATTCGGTATTTTTCTTAATTGGCTAAAAATTTTCTACCAAATTACTTTAATTATGAAAGTTGGACAAACACACATATTTTGTTGTTGTTCATTCATTCATTCACTCTATTGTATCATTATAGTTATTCTTATTATCATCATCAGCAAGAGAATCATCATCATCACCATCACCATCATTATTTCTTTTCATTCATTCATTCATTCATTGTTTGTTATTTTTGTGTGTGTTTGAAATAAATATCATTTTCATTATTACAAAATGTGTTAAATAATTGTTAAAATTAACGTTAATAAAAACTCTTTTTTATTTTGTGTGTTTATTTCTTGGTTAAAAGAAAATTGGGTTAACAAAAGATAAAAGCAAAGATGAAAAAAAAATTATATAAAATCTATTGTTTAAAACGGACAAATTTTTTGGCCACTTGATTTAGTTAATGTGATTATTATTATCATCATTATCATCATCATTATCATCAACATCATCATCCACATTCTACATCACTTCCTCTCACCAAAATTCATTTAGTGTAAGAATTTTTACAATTTCAACTCACTTAAGATGATCTCATTTGTATTTTTTGCATACTCATTGGTATCTTTCATGAAGTGATTCATAATATACTTATAGTTTGGAAAATGTGATCCCATTAAAGGGTTATTCATTCTTGTTCAAAATACATATGTACATATACGTATGTCAAATATATACATACCAACATATTGATCTATAGATCGAAACTTGTCATTTATATTATGTTCATGCAAACTTATCTTCTTATTGATTAAGATAAGTAAGTTTTTATATCGCACTGCAATTTTACAGACACAGATGCTACAGTATAAGGGAACTTTGAATTTCTTACAAGCATAGAAATGTAGAATCTTGTAGCTGGTTAAAGAAGGAGGTGTCATTGCCAGTTGTGTAAGCGGTTGTTGAGTTGACAAGTGGCGTTTCTATTATTATGAAAAATGTGTGCAGTTTACGGTGAAAGTTCTATGAACGAATGCCGAACCCAGGAGTGGTTTTGCTCGATTCCATTCCGGAAATTTTGATGGAAAAGATGCACTTCGAACTGGTCGTCTTGTCAATGAAAAAGTCGTTGAAATTTTATTACTGATGGAGCAAGACCGCCACGGAAACTGTCAGAAGACAGGGGAGGCACTAAACATCAAACATATGACAGTTTGGAATCTTATAAAAAGAGCAGGCTACTCTAAGAATCTGGTTGTTTGGGTGCCACATGAATAAACGCAAAGAAATTTAAATGACCGAATAACCATCAGTGAAACGCTGCTGAAACGTTATGAAATGGAACAATTTTTGGAACGAATCATTACGGGCTATGAAAAATTAATCAAATATGAGAATATCCAAAGCAAGCGATCATGGCAAAGGGAAGGGTGACCTTCCACAAACGACTTCAAAGCCTGGATTGATGGCTAACAATGTACAGTTGAGTGTTTGGTGGGATTGGAAGGGAATTGTCTATTATGCGTTGCTAGAATGTGGCGAAACGGCCAATTCGGTCATCTACTGTGCACAACTCGACATTTTGAATGCAGCAATCAAGAAGAAGTGACTAGAATTGGCCAACAGAAGTTGTGATAGCCCGAACCTTATTCCCTCTGACTACCATTTGTTTCCGTTTCTGCAAAACTCTCTATATGGTAAAAAAAAAAAAAAATTGGTTAGAGAGCCGTTGAAAATAACTTGCCCAAGTTTTTCGCTGATAAACCACTGAAGTTCTACACCGATAGAATTATGAAGCTACCCGGAAAATCGCAAAACGTCATAGGTAATAATGGCCAATATATACTGTATGAAGACATTTCACATTTCTTGAGAATTACAAATTATAGTTTTCAAAAACTATTTCTTACTAGAAAATAGGTATAATCTACACATCAATCAGGTCGGATCAATATATGTATGTAAATTTGGGTTATAAGATAAGATTGTAACGAATTTATTATTGTAGTGTTTTTGATTTCACTTTGTTTTTTACTGGCGGTAGAGCTGGCGTTTTGCATTAACATAAAAACAAGAAGACAACATACTACGTACAAGACAATCACCAGATTCCGTTGTTCCAGAAAACTTTCTTTAACAAAATTACACTCTTTATCTATAACTCCATCGGGGCAGGATTCGTTTCTTCAAAAGCAGCCAAACTATTTTCTCCTATATTTTATGCAAACCAATGTTTTCCTCCTATTCTTCTTCAGCTACTCATTCTAGGGACCCGAAGCACATCGATCAGTGCCTTGGCAGCACCTGTTGTTCAAAAATTTGTCGCAATAATGTCGTAAATAAACAAGCGGCCTTTATATGTTCATAATATTTGTAGAACAAAAGTTGGACTTCATGTGCACTGGACTGGTTTTACATATCTATACTGAAATCAATTTACACCTATGAAACTATTAAGTTATGACGCACATAAACTAACAGTTGATAACTAAAATCCTTGATATTTAGTTCGTAATGATAATGTCCTGGTACCCACAGATCTACATGCTTCTATAAATGGCGAAAATAATCACTATTGTATCCAAATGTATCTATCGACTTACATATAATTCCTTGAATCAGAACTGCTTTTATACTTCTCCGGGTCAAAGGAGTTCCTTCTAGGATTAAAATAAGATGATAAGTTTTGCCTATAATAATTTGCTATATTGCATTTTAGACTAAGATTTAGTGTGTGGATTTCGAACTAATTGGCCTCCAAAAGTTCATATTATTTATGAATCATTTAAATCGTTAGATATTTCATATTAATATAAGATTATTCACTCTGAAAGCTTAAGCCCCAATGTGATGCCTGGCAAAGGCCCTCAGGCTCTAAAAGCAACCTGAAGAATTCACAAATCGTCAAAGAACGGTTTCCCGAGTTCGGGTTAGTCTACAAATAAGAGCTTTGTATACTATACGACACCAATATTTGAAGGCAGTTGCCACTGATATCATCAAAAAAAATTCAAATTCCTCACAAGGAATTGTAAAATACCCAAAGAATATTTCATGTTCATTATGCAGCTTATTTTAGCGGCAGTTAAGGGTTTTTCTTTTTTTCAATAAAATGATTGAAAATAAATTAAATATTTTTATTATTGAGTTTTTTATGTAAATGAGAACCTTATGGAATAAATTTTTTAAAAGACAGTGAAAACTGTATCGAAATCCTCTGCTTGATTTAGAAGTTCTTAGTAACGAAACGGACAGGAAGTTCGACTTTGCTTCATTTTACGTATGTTATGATAATGATTTGCTTTATTAGTAAACATATTACGAATAAAAGTTTCTGTCTTCAAATTTATATTCGATAGTGTAGTTATTAACGATTAGATTACAATCTTCTCCATTAAGGTTTCAAACTGTTTAGGCTCAAAATGAATATGAGAATATGAGTTATCTATGGATCTGTCAGATCACTAACTATTTGTGATCTGCTATTCTCTTTTGACTATTGAGATAAGAGATGCGCATTAGTTTAGGTTAATATGAGTGAAATGGGAAAATAAACGTTTTTGACTAGTAATCTGTACATACAATAGATTCAATAGGACCATTTAGTATTGTATAGTGTTGTGATTAACGATTAGTTTATTATGCATACAATTTTCTTTACTAACTCTTTACCATATTTATTGATTTACACAATTTAAGGCACGTGTAAATTTAGAAATTGAAATGAAAAAAAAAAACAACACAAATTAGAAACACGTTTTGCTTTGTGGCCCTTTTTTTTTTTTTTTTTTTTTTTTTTGTTCCTATAGACTTCATCTCTTCTGTTCTATTCTGTTCTGTTCTGTTCTGTTCGGTTCTGTTCTTTTTATTGTGATTTGCATTAATTATAAAACAATAACTTAAAATACATAATAATAATGAATAATAAAACAAAAACAAAAAGAAAAAAATGTGTGTGTGTGTATAAAAAACAAAAGGAAATGTTTAAACAAATTATTTCGAATTAAACCGCAAGTGTTTATTAATGTTTTGTGCTTCGCTGAGCGTGGCTTTTGTTTCTCCGCTCGTTCAATCATATGAAAATTTCTGACTTGAAAAATTTATTTCTAATTTTTTTCTATTTCATTATTGTATTGTACAATAATTTTACAATTAACAATAAAAAAAAAAAAAAAAAATTTGTGTTGTGTTGCGTTGAGTTGAGTTGAGCTGTAAGCGGAAGGAGTGAGAATTTTAAAGGTTTATTGAGAGGGGCGGGGTGCATCATCAGCTCAATTTGTTGTTGATTGAACAAATGATTGAAGTAAGTTTTGTATCTATGTATAAGTAGTATGTGTTTGTGTCTGGGTAAATAGTGTAGTATGTAGTTTCCGCAATTTGTTAGTTGTATTTGTTAAAATATTTCACATTTAAAGTCATTAAAGCAACAAACCAATTAAATCACTATTCGTTATAATATTTCTTCAACTATTTCTATATCTACAATAGTAAATATATATTTTATTATAATATTAATATTAATGATGAAGGCACGAGCAATTGTTTGAAGCTTTTGCATGCAATGCATTTGAACCAAGTTAGTAAGTACTAGTTCTGAGTAACTTTTAATTTGATAATTGATCGATATTCAATGAATGATTAACTTACTAACTGATTTACTGGATATTGATTTCGTTACATATTCGATTGCTCCTTTTCTTTCTCAAGATACAGTTTTCATATCTCTCTCATGAAAGGCCAAATATTTAACATAAAATATTGAAAGTTAGTATAAGTACGAGCCGATCTCTCGGTTAAGCATAGTCAGTAACTAAGTAACAATCAACAATAATACATCTGCAATATGTCATCCAGAGATTTTAGGCATTTGGCGAATTTACATAATAAGAATTCCCATAAAAATGAAATAAAGTTACATTAGGCATATAACAATAGTATGTCCGTATAGACATCCGATCTCCATGGAAGTTGGCTCATATTTTTTCATTGAGAAGGTTTTTATGCTATCCAATTTGATGTAACTCATCGCAGCAGAGATCAAAATTCTAGACCGTTGAATCGATAATGATATATACTTATCATTAAAGCACAAACTATGCACTATCAGTGCTAGAATTCTATAAAACATAGAAAGATAGTTCATTGTTTTTTTTAAATATTTACATATTAACTTCTCTTGCAATTGATTGAGATTGAGCATGGTTTCAACGTGAACAAGATCAGTACATAAAATGAAAAGTTATACAATTCGAGAAAAAGGAGACATAGTCGTCCGACCAGAAAACGATGAGAGAACAATTGGTAAAAATACCTAGTTTAATGAGTGTGTAATTGTTGCAGTTGTTTAAAATGATAAGAAATAAATGTTTCTCAATATCATGTCCAATTAAAAATGGCAAACTTTAATGGGTAAAACATCATACCTAACCATTTAGTTTGAGTTTAGAACAGGACATGGAACGATTGAGCAATGTCAATGAATGGACTTGAAACAAAAATACATTGTGCTGCTGTCTGGCATCAAGGTGTACTCTATAAGATTAAGAAATGGCTTCCTGCATCGTACTAAGTATTTATTTCTTAATTCAACTTTTCAACTATTTCTTTCTATATTCAACAATTGGGCGAAAACATAAAACTGTATGCATTGCTCCAAGAAATCATATTTGGCTCCGTCCTATGCTGATGATATGTACTGCTGATATGCCAGTAGAAAGTAATATTGAGGTTACAACATATGCTGAATAAACCGGGATAATTGCATCATAGCACCTGCAAAATCAACTTTTCATGGTGGTGAAATGGACAAAATTCAGTTATAACAATATTCAGCGTAATACGGTAAAGCTGTCACCCAGTAATATTGAACAATTCCAAAATGCGATACTGTCAAATTCTTCGCAGAGCAAAACAAATGCAACTAAAAATATTGTAAAAAAAAACAGAAAGTTGTACTTTAAACAAAGTTCGACTCTATAAGGCAGTTCTGAAGCCGTTGCAAGTAACTTGAAAATTGAAAAACTGCAAATGTGTCAATCTGTAACTCTACGAACAATAGCAAGTGCTCCTTGATATGCGAGCATTTGCTAATTCCATAGAGACCTCAAATGGTACATTTCTTAAAAATGGAATAAGACAAATTTCGGATAGACAAGTTCCATAATTATACCAACCATTTAAGCAAAAAGTATGCTAGAAAACGACATGGCTGCTGGGCGACTGAACAAATCCTCCACATAAATTATATTGTAAATTAGATTAGATTCTAAGCTATTTGTCTAATGGTTGAGCTCGATGCAGCCAAAATTTGTTGATTGCCTCCAGACGGTTAAATTGAGTAAAGATAATTTTGAATGCACATTGATAAGTCGTTTAAGAGCTCTCCATACTATATTTTTTTCGGATACATTTTCTTAGTTCCTTCGGCATTGTTATAATCAAATTTTATGGTACTTATAAACTGTAACGGCTTCAAAAATGAATTGAATTAAATTTTGTCTTATTCTATTTAGAATTTTTCAAACTTTTTCAAATTTTTTACCATAAATATTATTATTAATCTGGGGCCATAGAGATCGTTTTCACTCTTGCTCTCATGTTGAATCTGACTGCAATTACTTCAAAAGTTTAGTGACAAAGCTATTCAATGTCGAAAGACATGCAGCTGCAGAAGTATTGAAAAATCGGAAAACTGAAACAGCTGTCATTGGCGAAAGGAAAACTCATTTCAGATTCATCATCTATGGTTTGCGTCGCATCTCGCATATTGGACAAAAACGGCAACGTAAACACCTTAAACGAAATGACTCTTTTCGCAGCCAATGTTAGCACGATTAAAACATACGGCAGTATAATTCTGGAACTCACTTTGTGCTTAATACGAATTTTCGAATGTCCGGTCATCATCGCAGGTATCAAAGGTGCCATAATAGGTGTAGACTGCTTAGTTCACTATGACTCTCCCATTGCCTTAAATCAACGATACGTACACAACTCATCCACACGTCATTGACAACTTTCTTAACCGTGTTTTAATGTACATTTTGTCATTCCGTTCCTATACTAAAATGACATAAAGAGCGTCAGTCAGCTCAAGAATCTCTTGAACTATTCATATTACAAACATCAAACATTGATCCAATTCGTCATAATGTTAATGAAATTTTAAGACAAGGTGGTCCAAATCCCAAGAGAAGGGCCTCATAGTGGCATATTAATCCTAAAGAAAAATTAAATCGAAGGAACACCATCTGTTAAAGTTAGTAACTCATTTCTAAATCGACTGTGGTCCTGATTTTGTTTTAACATCCCTGGCCAGCGAAGGGCTAAGTCTGCTAGTGCTCAGGGTTAGCAAATATGTACACATATGCACATGTGCATATGTTTATTTATATGTATGTATGTATGTATGAATGTGTATTCAGTAATGTGATTAATAAATTGTTATTCGATTGAAATATAATTTGGCTTAGATTGCGCTTTATTTTTCCATTTTCTCAGTTTTTGGTTTTTTCATTATTTGTTAATTGTTTCATGTTACATGCGAATGTAGCAAATAACTAATAACTTATTTTCTTTTTCTGGTTGTTTATAATTAAAACGTTTTGCGCACTACTGACGTTGCTCTTACATAATCGTTAAAACTATAATTGCTGAAATTTACTTAAGACGAGTTTTGAGTATAAGCATTTAGTATTTACTATTGAGTTGAGTATAAAATTGGAATATTGGAAATAGAAATAAAATAAAACTAATAGAAAATCTTGCGTTGACTGCATGAATTTAATTTAGATTTGATGATAATGTTGTTGATGATGATGACGATGGTGATGATGATGACATATTCACCTATAAATGCAGTCAAGTGATAAACGAGCCAGTGCATGATTTCATTTAAATGCATTTAAAGATTAAAATAGATTATTGCAAAAAAGAAAAAATAAAAACTTAAAATACAAAATACATACTTAGTAAAGAAAATTTATTCACATTCACATTCACATTTTCATTTACATAATGAAAAGTTAAGTAAATTTGTTATCAATTATCGATATCAATAAGGTTACATGATTATGATGATGGTGATGGTGATGGTGAATATTGATGATGAGTGATCAAGTGATGTATGTGCATATGTAGTCATTCACATTTCTCATACTTATGAGACTGAAAGCATTTCAAATGACTATTCACAAGCACAATTTGTAAAACAAATGAAGTGTCGTCGGTCGAGTCGAGTCGAGTCAAGTCAAAGCAGTCAAGTCACTTGAGTTGAGAAAAATCAGAAATATCATATAAATCTAAATAAAAAAAAAAAAAATTAAGTAGAAAAACTTAATATGAATTAGTGTTAATCGCATGTCCGATTTAATGACTTTTAGCAGTTGAATGCCAATTTGAGTGCATTTCAGTAAGAAAAATAACGACAAGTGCGTGAGATTTGTTGAGGTTGAGGCAAACTGAAACGAATTAAAAACAAGCCAAAAAAAAAAAAAACCACATAGAGCAGTCAATTGAAACAGAGGTTCTTAAACATACATGAGCATGTAGTTCACGGATCTCTAATTAAATACAATTTTTCCACACGGATCAAACTTTAAGAACCACTGAGGTAAAGCAACAGCATTAAAAGCATTGATGATTATGACGACGATTTATTTAAAAAGCATAAACTAATTGAATAAAAAATTATAGACTGACCGAACAAACAACCATTGTCCTACCAATCAAAAGAGCGAATGGACAATTAAATATGAGAAGATAGACAGATAAATAGACACACAAATAGAATAGAATGGAAAGACAAGTAGCCAAACAATGATTCCTACAGATCAATATGCATACTACTATAAGTACATCACACTTAACTTTTAATAATCAAAAAATTTAGCAGTGAATTAGAATCATGTTCAGGCTTATAAAGACCAAAAGTCCCTACTTATTGCAAGTCTTCAGGCTCTCCACAATTTTCCTTTAAAGAAGAGAGACACCAAATCAAATAGGTATATATTTTTAATCGAACCCCGAGTAAAAAGTACTCTGAACTCAAGACAAAATTTTTTATATTTCTTATTATATATTCTGATTAATAAATTTCATATAGCCGATTGAAGACCTTCAATGTACTGCATTGTTTTTGCAATTAATTTATTTACATCACGGTGATAATTATTTAGTTGGAATTAGGGGCTCCGAAATTCTATGTCGCTCAGAGCAACAAGAAAATCAAAACCACTGCCACTGAGTGTGGTGTGTGATTACACTCAATCTGTTTCTACTTTTTAGGACTCATTATACTCTTCACTTATTGAATAGTATTAAAAGTTTGTCATGAAGTTTGTAATGCAAAGAAGGAGACATCGTAGACCACATAAAGTATATATATTCTTGTTCAGTGCGACGAGA
Source organism: Amiota albilabris (assembly GCA_037040105.1). Taxonomy (NCBI): domain Eukaryota; kingdom Metazoa; phylum Arthropoda; class Insecta; order Diptera; family Drosophilidae; genus Amiota; species Amiota albilabris. The sequence goes on along the minus strand of JBANCV010000101.1, from coordinate 63,394 downwards.
CGAATTGATCTAGCCATGTGCGTCTGTCCGTCTGTCTGTATGTATGTAAACAAGTCTCTCAGTTTTTAAGCTAGAGTGTTGAAGTTTTATTTTTACCATAAGCAGTACACTTGTCGGAATCAGGCAAATCGGACCACAGCGAGGGGTACCCCCCATACAAACCATTAGGTCAAATTAATGTTCTTATCAGAAAAACTTTTTTATTTATGGCTCGATCGATTCATTATGAGTTTCTGTTCCATATCCATCAACCATTTAAATTTCATGATCCTAGGTCTACCAGGAGGGGTATCTGCCATACAAACCCCCATTTAAATTAAAGTTCTATTGGAAAATGTTTTTTGTTTTTTGTGTTATTGAACTGAAATTTGGACACTATTAGTTTCTGTTCCATATCCATCAACCATGTAAATTTCATGGTCCTAGGGCTACCAGCAGTTGTACCTTCCATACAAACCCACATATAAAGAGTAATTGTTGTTACTCAAACTCTAACAGAGCAAATATCCTTTCTAGTGGATGCGTGAAGAGTATAACATCTGCAGCATAGTCGAATATACCCCTCATTCCGGTTTTTCATATGCTTATTGCATAAAATTATAAAATACACGTAATTTTACATTTACACTCGATATGCATTGCGTCCCTGCTTGGCAATGACAAAACTCTTCAAGAATCTAACAAAACTACCGCGATACATGAGCTGAGAATCATTGAGATACTTAGAGAAATTTATACAAATAAACAACAAACCAATATGAAGACCTACAAAACTGTTAACTGACTGACTGAGCTGACTGAACTGACTGATAGATAAAACCAATGAGTGAGCAACAAACATACATGCTTACAATATTTGTGAATGTTAATCATGCACTTTTGCTTGTGAATTATTTTTTAAATGGAAACATGGAAAAGCAAAAGCAACATCAACAAAAATGCAAGAAAACAAGTGCAAATGATTTTCGCTGCGCTTTTTTATGTCACGATTAAGTGTAACAGTGACGGTGATGTTGATGATGACGGTAATGGTGATAGAGGTGATGGTGTTAGTGCTAGTGCTAGTGCTAGTTGTAGTGGTTATGTTATTTTGTGGCAGCAATGCGCGTGGCCGCCTCAGATGCCAAAGACACGATATATAGTAGAAGCCACAAAAGAATGCAAAACGATCCAACATACTGACTTACTCACCAACTCACAACTTCACTCACTCACTCACTCACTCACTCACTTACTCACTCACTCGTATTTTATAATACAATAAAATGCAATCTGTTTTGACTTTGCGCAAATAAGCGTTAAATCTGCCGCTGGCCGCTCTTACAAAGTGCCTAATATGACTTGAGCCTTGTTTCTGATCGCAAAACTTCTGAAGTGAATCAAGTGTTGTGTGGTGTGGTGTGGTGGTGATGTCGGTGGCATTAAAAGTTATTTCATTCCCCATTCTCCATTCCCCATTCCATATCATATTTGGTGATCATATACATATATTTGATCTTTAATTTAATTGCATAAACAGTGGCGGGCTCTTTAACTGCAACTAAATCATCTACACATATTGGAATATTGTGAAAAATATCAGCATGAAATTTTCAAACTGCTTATAAAATTATGGAGTTTTATTTTGGTAAGAATTTTGATATGTGTTTGGATCACTCCTTTGCTGGCATTCCCTGTCCATGTTGTTAATTGGTGTATTTATATTATTGCCCAATATTTGGGTGTTGATTTCTGCAATAAAGATCGTAATTGTTGATAAGCAAATAATGTATGATTTTTGTCATATCAGTTGATATTCTCTCACTTAGAAATATTGTACCTGAATATATTCTTTCTTTATTATTATTATTATATGTACATATAATAATTTAATAATCACTTTTGATAACAAACGTTGACGATGATGATGATGATGATGATGATGATGATGATGATGATGTTATATGTAGATAAATTTTTACTCCAATGACTCGTTTAATAGCTCAAGCGTTACTTTCATCGATCGGTTGTCGTCTGATCAGACAGTCTTTTGTATTATTCTTCCTTTATAAGTGTTTGAATCAGTGTTTGATCAGTTTTGTCTCTATTCTTCATTCGCAATGTAGTGTGTAGTATCAGTAAAGCATTCCCACGCGGTCTTTAACATTGCGCTAAGCTAACCGTCCACTCTTCACACATCTCGGCTCGTCTCGTTTCATCTCATCTCGTCTCGTCTGTTCCCTTGTGACAGTCTCGATTTCGCGTGCTGCATTTGCTCGTTCATTCTTTCGTTTCGCTCGGCCACAATCCCATCAAATGCAGTGTCACATTTAACTTAATACGCAACATTCAGAATGACAAAAAGCCAACAAGCTCCAAGCTCCTAGCAACTCAACTCAACTAAACTAAACTCAAGAAGCAACATTAGCACCAGCAGCAACATCGGCAGCACCAGCAACAACAAGAAGCAAAAGAAATCCGATCGGTGGAATATAATACAAAGTAAACTACAATATCTCTGCGGCATGTAAATCTGTGCAACTGTGTATTTTTTCCCAATCTCTTTGTCCCATCAATTTCCTCTCACTCACCCACTTTCGATGTGAATCTTATACTTAGTATATAAGTAAAAGTATAAGTATCTAAAATGCACTCGTCACGTGAGTTTTAGCTTATGAAAGAATGAACAAACGAAACGAAACGAAACGAAAGTTAAAAGAGAGAAATAAGTGATCCAGAGACGGGATGGTATGGGATGGTCTGGGATGGCATCGATTCGGATCGGATCGGATGGGACAAATGCCTTGGGGACAATTTAAACATTTGAGTGCATCGCTTAAGCCTATTTCCTGCAATGGTAGAATATTTTTTTTTCTCTCTAAAGATGGACAGATGGAACCAAATGAAAAGCATCCCCCCTCCCCTGTTGCCAGGGGTTACTTGTCAAATTAAAAGACCAAAGAAATTTAAGCGTAAAACGGTTCAGTAAGTTTACCATATTAAACTTTTGTTTTTGGCTTGTATCTTTTGTGGTTGTTGTTCTTGTTATGATTGCACTTTTATCTTAAATGATTTAAGCTTAAATTGCAACATTTTTTGTGACTTCAATTTGAACTGAATTGCCAAAAGATTAAGACACAAGATGGTAATAAATAAAAAGAATTTCGATTAAGTTTAACTGAAAGAAATTAAATCAATCAATCAATCAATTAAATATTTAAATAAGATTAAAGGCGCATTTAAGCTTATATCCGGTGATGTAAGTAAGTGTTGTAGTTCATATTTTGATTATGAATTTTACATAGTAAGCGTTTAATGCAACTTGTTGGCTACTTTATTATCTAAAAGTTTTACCCCAACCTTTGAAGCGCAAAAAATTTGTTAAAAAAGACAACCACTTGCCTAACTAACTAACTAACAAACTCAGTGTCTCTTTGACTAACTGCCTCCCGGACTGATTGCCGCTTAGATTGACTACGAATTGGCTGCCTTACTGTTTACTGCCTCATTCCCAGTCTGCCTGTTTGTCTGTCTATCTATCTGATAGACTCTTTATTTTTTTCTTTCCTAATAGAAGAGCTACTGTTACTGCTAGATCGCTGCATTGCTCTGCATTTATACAGTATATGGGAGGGAAGGAGGGTACGGTATGTATGAGATCTGTTCCAATAACAACTACTGCATTTGCTTGAAGTTAAGATCATTTGCTGGCTGGCGTACTTTGTTTGTTTGTATTTCGTTGTTATTGTTGGTTTACTATATGATCAAAAAGGCAGACAGACAGATGGGACAGACAAGACGGTACGACACGTTAACGTGTCAAATGTCTCAAAACATTAATCCTCTAAGCAGCTTAAAGAACGCGCCGCATCTTAAAGATACACATACTACGTACTTCGACAATAAATGCACAGACGAATGAAGAAATGAAGGGAGGCACAAATGAACAAACAAACGAATGAAGGAAGGAAGAATGATGGAGAAAACGTATAAAGAGATGAAAGGTTCGCACGAAGGAAAGAGCGACAACACATATGTACGACTATACTTAGTAGAGTGATGGAGGGACAAAAGTAGCAGCAGAAGGGTCTAAAAACTAAAAGATACTTATAACATAAACAAGCGAGCGAAGCGATCAAACTAACTGACTAACTGAATGAATGCTTGATGTATTGATTCGGCAATCTGTCGACTCTTGTCAATTGGGCATTTGTTGGCAGTCAGTAACTTGAACTTGACTTGCTTTGCCTTGGTTTGCTTACAATAAATGTATTGTATGTATGCAGATGTATGTATGTATGTATGTGCATCTGTGTGTTATGTTTATGTTATTTATTTGTATTGAAGAACACCTCAAAATTGTTGTTACTGTTCTTGTTGTTGTTGTTGCTATTGTTATTGTTGTTGTTGTTGTTGTTGTTGTTGTTGTTGTTACATGTCAAGCGCTAAGTGCAAAGCGCATTTCAATTTGATGGTTGATCTTTGTTTTATTTTCATTATTATTATTGGGTTTTCTCGCCCTTTCTTAAGGTTTTCATCAAGATCTGCAACAAATTGAATCAATTCATCGAGAACCTTCAAAATGATCCATTCCAATCTGAATTGATCTGAACTAAACTAAACAGATCTGATCTGATCTGATCTGAATTGATCTATACCTACATAAGTACAAACCTTCAACTATTCAGTCATTCACTCATTCATTGATTCATTTTTTCGGTTTAAATAATAAATACACAATAAATTAAGATCATTTTTGATTTCCCAACAATTTGAAACGGTTTGGCTTTCACTTAGCAGCTTACATTGCTCTCAATTGATTGCTCTGATTGATATATCATTTTATAATATCTTGGAGACACACACACACTTTGAATGGGAATATTACATTGTCGGTATTTGTTGTAACGCATTAAAGGAGAATTCTGAGACCCCATGGAAAAAACAGAATAACAACAATCATGTGGGGATTTGTACTTTTTAAGATATCAAGCTGAAGTGCACTTTATATGTATATTGTATCCTAAGTAAATCGATGTTCCTCAATTACTGGAAGAGTTAACTCTCATATAAAGTCTGGATGCTACGGTGGTGCTAGTAATATCATTGCAAAATAAAGCCTTGGAATCTCGCTGTGGTTTTCTAGATAATTTCTTGAGTTTCTTTTAATTTTTTTTTTTTGAAGGTATCTCAGTCTCTTTTTGTAATTTGCTTTATTGAAATGTCTTCATGCTTCCTGCATAGTTCTTGTGAGTTCCGTTGTCCACCACACATTCCGCTTGAATATCGTTGGCCGGATAATAGGGCAAGTTTTCCAGTACAGCTGTTACAGCAACACGTGTGATCTGCAATAAATTTAATCAATTCATCGAGAAGCTGCAAAATGATCCATTCCAATCTGAATTGATCTACTTCAACCACTCACACTCCGGAGGACTGAGAAGCGTTAAGACAACAACTTTAGAAAAATCTTTCCAGTTCATTTTTCTTGGATTCCTGTATAGGTTTGATTTCTCCTTATGCCATCTCTCATCTTCTTTAATTGTCCGAAAAGGAACATTCCGTGGATATGCGCCAGTTAGCTATAGTCTAGGAGTCACTATTCGATTTCTTTTGTGGAATGTTCATTATCATTTTGTTATTTAGACATTTATATGATGAAAGTGTATATTGATCCGAATTTAATTTCCAATACTCGTATTATAGTTTAATCCAAAAACAAATTTCTACTTATTATAAGAAAAAGAGATCAAATTTAACTATCGTATTAGGTATGAAATTTTCATTGGATTTGAAAGTAATATTGATATTGTCACAGTTATAGGAATTTCTCAACTTAAGATATACAAGTACACACCTCTGTACACACACATATGTGTATGTGTGTGTGTCCAATCCCCAAAAAATGCCCATAAGCAAACAGTTAACGAAATTAAATGTCAAAATTCAATTGAAAAATCAAATCATAATTGAAAAATAATTTCTAATAACCAGAAAAATTAATCACATTTGCCATGAATACTTGTCCAATGTCCATTGTCTAAAGCCCCCCTCATCACTATTTAATGCTATCTTTAGTGCGAGGGGTGGTGGTTAGTAGATTGACCCATCCCAATTTAGGTTCGGCACAAGCTTTCAGCTCAGTTCAGTTTACCTCAACTCAATTCAACTCAACTTAATATAATTCCTTTCATTCATTCATTCATTCATTCATTCATTGTACATACTTGAATTTGACGCACAGATATATTTAATTTTCTCGTTATTTTGTGTTTTTTTATTTAAAAGATTTTTAAGCGTTTCACATTTTTGTTGTTGTTGTTGTTGATGTTAATGTTGTTAAAGTTGTTTAAAAATTAACTCTCTCATTGGTGTCTGTCAATTGAAATGTCAGAATCGATTTATAATTTGTTCCATCGAATAGAGAACAAGTTTATTAAGAAACATAAAGCCAAACAGCGCCGAGCCGCCGATAAACCCGCTGAGACAAACCCGACAAACCCAAAAACCAAACGAATTCAAAGTTGAAATCGAACTGCGATAAAAGCTTAACAAAAACATATAAAAAATTATTGAAAAAAATAAAATAAAAAGAAAATTAATCAAACCAACAAAAAGAAAAAAAAAAAAAAGATGGAAAAATAAATGAAAAATGTTGTTAATTGGAAAAATAAACTTGATTTTGTTTTTATGATTTATTTACTAATTTATTTTGCATATTGTTTATACACACATATGTGTTTATTTTTTCTGAGTCTCTGTGTGTAAATATGTTGTTGCGTTTTATTGGCGATTTCCGTTTCATACACCGGGAGAAATGATATGAAATGATTTATAAAAGAAAATAACACAAATTCTTAAAGGGGGGGTTTTTTCTCTTAAAAATAATATTCTCACTGAGTATCGATGTATCGTTTGAGTTACGAACAACTCCAACACTCTCAATGGTCAGGTAGTTATGAGAAATCTATATCTATATGTATATACGCTTTTCTGTCTGTGCACGGTAATCTCAGAAACGGCTTAACCGACTTCAATGCGGTTTTCACTAGTTTATTGTTGTAAGCTTCCTGTAACATATAGCGTTTATTTCCAATCTGATTTGGCATAAAATTTTGGTAAATATAGTTTTCATATCAAGTGAATCTCAAATCCAAGTTTGTGTGTTATTTATAATTCATATATTCGAAAGTCCTAGTACTGATTTGTATCTATAGAAGCCTTAACAGGATATCAGACGAAAAACTTTATCAAATAGAAAATTCTTAGGACTTAATTTGGCTGAAATATACATACGAGTACCAGAAGATTATGTAATGAATCTAATCTAAACATCAAGAATGTTGTGACAACTGTGATTTTACCCAAGCTAAGTAAGATCATCTTATTATTGAAATTTGTAGAATTCATAAATTTCAATCAATTCAATTTGAATAATTCAATTGGGGTAAATCCCCAAGTTAGTTGATAATCAATACGATCATAATACCAAACAATGATATTCGTATATGGAATCCCAATTAATTCAATTCTAATAAATGAAATATTTCTGGTCAGGTTGTACGAGTATTGTAATGTTGAGTGAAAATTCTTACAGTGCACACACATTCATATTTGTATAAGTGTGAAAAATACCAAAACGAAAAATGTCAACGCAGGAGTAACATCATTAAGCAAATGTCCCAAAGTTGTCATAGTTGACACTTAAGCATGAAAATGACAGATGAAATGGCTTAACGCATATTGACAGCGCCCCTAAAAATGTTTAACGTTCCACGTTCCAAGTAGTATGCCAGCAGGCAATGTTTGAGACTCAAACGATCGAAGCTCGATTGAAGGAAGCGGACAAACAAGAAGATATCCATTTTATGGGGTTTGCCAACAATCATGTGTGTATGCATGTATTTATATGTATGTAGATATAAACAATATACAAATATATTTGTTGTATTTGCATACATATAAGCAAAGAAAGCTATAAAGCTACAGAAGTAGCTGCAACATCATCAACAACAACACCAGCAACATTAACATTAGCAACATTATCACCAGCAACAGCAACAGCAGGAGCAGCTGAGGCAAATTGCAATCAAGCAGCTTACAGCGGCGAAAAATTCAATTTCAGTTGCTAAGATGCAATTTTACCTTACTAAACTCCACTCTCCACTTCACTTTACTTCACTTCACTCCACTCTTATCTACTCTCCTCTATTTCACTTTGTTCGTATAGGTATATTCGATTCAGACCAGGTCCAGTTTAGTTCAATTCAGTTCAGGCTTGATCAGAATCTTATAGACGAGACGGGCAGAGAAAAGTTGTGTTGAGTAGAGTTGAGTGGAGTAAATCGGCCAAGTCGAGCCAGTCCAGTCCAAGCCATGCCAAGCCAAGTGTTATGGTGTTAATGCAGCGCGCTCAATTATTAAGGCGATAAAATCAATTGGTAAATTTAAATTGTCTAAGTTGATAGTGTCAGAATATAATCAGTTTATAACGTATGAGCGCGTTCCAGCCCCAGTTCCAGCTCCAGCACCAGCACCAGCACTCGATGAGAAAATTAACCAAGGGAGACAAGGGAGAGATCGTGAGAGTGAGCTGGCTTGCTGGTGGACAGGTGAGCAAGTGCAACATCAAGTCCAAGTTTTAGATTCGTTTTGAGTCATGACTTGGCATATGGCAATATGGCGTCGTAATAATAATTAAATGTTATAATGATGATGATGATGATGATGATGACGATTAAGCATATAATTATTTTGCTAATGAAAATGATGATCATAATCATCTTCATTAATTATATAAAGTTTAAAGTTAAGAGTGACAATCGCCGTTCTACATTATAAACTTTTATTGAAAGCACAAATATTTTCCGGCGTTCAGTATAAGTTTATTCAAGCCTTAAACGTTTTCTTTTCCCCTCTACTTAGTACTAAGTTCTAAATATTGTATTGTAATATCTCTCAAAGTGTGTGTAGGTTATTATAAATTTATCATGATGATGATGATGATGATGACGTCTGCCTATGGAATTCGTAAGCACATATGTATATTATAGGTATATCATGTCAAGAGTGAGATTACTCAAACCATTACTATACATATGAATGTACGCAAAAACATTGGTATTTGCACAAAGTGTAAGAATCAAAACTAATGCGGGTATTAAACGTACATTATACCAAATTGTTGGCATTTAAACTATACTAAAAATAGCATGAACAGCACAGATTATCTGATTTTTTCAATCTTATTATCCGATTAACTTACAAAATTAAATCCAATAAGTAATTCTAGTAAGAAAAAAAAAAAAAAAAATTTAAGGAATCCATCTAAGCGTATGTTATGTAACGAATATTTGAACAAATCAGAGAAATATATCAATCACACTTTGGCCATACAATATAGACAGTCCCTAACTATTTCAAAACTTAGAATTCTTAACATAATTTCTTCATTTCAAAAACTCAAGGTAAATATTTGAATAATGTAAATATTATATATTATAAATGTTGTCAAGATCGGAACAATTGAATTATGAATGGTATAGAATCTTAATTGAAACTAAAGTTAATTTTTGCTACTCATTTCTGTTTGCTGCATATATAAAATTTTTTTGTTGCCTTATGTATTAATTTAGAAAAACGTTTGCTCACAAAAAAGAAATACAAACTTAATTTTTCTATATACATTCATGTATATATAGATACAAATATTTGTGTGTTTGTGTATGTAAAAGCGCGCGCGCGCTTGTTCCTTGTAGTAACTGCCTGTAACTGTAACAATCATATGTCTGTCTGTCTGTCTGCCTGTATGTCTGTCTGTCCGTCTGTCTGTCTGTATCTATGTATGTATAAATATGTTAAGTGGTTGTGTGTGTATCTGCGTATAGAAGAGTATCTGTGAAGAGTCAAGATCGCTCGAGTCATGAAAATTTATGCAGTTTTAAGTAAATTTGTTAAATGCGCGCTTTAATGCTTCGTTAACGCTTCGTAAATTTTATACAAAAAAAAAAAAACAAAGAAAAGAAAAATAATGTTAGGAAAATACTGAACAACAATAACAACTACAACAACTCGTATATACTATGTGTTATGTATAATAATGGAATGAAAAAACTGTTTCTCAAGAGGCAAGTTGTTCCTGGGCTTGAATCTTGAACTTAAGTACTAAACTACGTACATACTAACTCCGCTTAGCACCGACGATGCCACACATCAATTGTTTCAGGTCTTCAGGTCTGATGATCTTCTCCGTCAGTGTTGAGTCAAAACAAGAACCCAAGTGCATTGAAAAGAATTGTTGGATCATTTAGAGGAAACTCTGAAATGAGAGCAATGAAATTTTCGTATTCTTTAGTTTTTGCACCTTCGTCACAGTAGAGTCAAGCACCTGTAATGAACTGACGCCACCATTAAATTAACTAGACGATGAAGGTGAAGACGAAGAACCGCCAACGCCAACAGCAACATCGAAACCCGTGCCAGGGCCACCAACAACTTTAAATTCAATGGGGTAGGGATTCATCCATCCATCCATCCATGGATCCAACCAGTCGGTCACTCAGTCATCGAGTCAGTCACAATATAAGAACAGCATAGAACAGAACAAAACGAAAAGAATAACAACAGAAGGGAATAGGCCAAAATAAATGCATAAGGAGAACTGGAGAAGAAGTATGAGGTAAACTTCATGTTAAGACAAGTCGTCGTCGTCGTCGTCGTCATATCTGTTGAGCTTCAATGCCAATGTTGAGGTATCGCCGGCATCGCATCACTTGTAATTTTGAGGTTAACGATAATGAAGTTTGGAATGGAATGGAATGGTTTGGCGTCGATCGGTACTGGCGTCTGTATATTTTTATTGTTCCATATCGTGTTTGTTAGTTAAAGAAACATATACGGACAATGGACTAAATAAAAAAGGTGCCTCATTTATGCAACTACAGTAATTTGGTTTACTTACAATGTGTTATACTTTAGATCAGAGTTCTTTAAACTTCTGGCATAGAATCGTACGTCAAACAGGTCAAAAAGTATATTTCCACAATATGATGAAATGCATGATCAACTTGAATGTTCTTGCCAGCCGCATAAGTGTATGCGTTTTATTTTTCCATTACCTACCACACAATTACTGGAATGTATTATCTTTGCTGAACCGAAATTGTTGCCCTGTTTGTTCATTTCGTGAAGCACAGCGAATATTTCATCTTTAAGAAACTCTGTATTTGATAATTTTCATTTCAAGCAAATCTCTCTCTCTCTCTTTGTCTGTTTCTTTCTTTATTTTTTATTCTCCTTCCCTAATTTTTTTTTTTTTTTTCTTAACATGCTGATTATTTTGGAATACCGTGACGTAGTACATGTTCTATATGCATACAGATATTCTGATATTCTATAAAAATGGATGGCAATGGAGCACTGGGTAAATAATGCAATTGAAATTTTGTAATGCTGACATACATTCTACATAGAAAGGACTTAAGATCGGGTCACACTAGCTGCTACTGTTGATTATTTCTTTTGGGTTAAATGCATTTGTAACGCTTCAACATTTGACATAGTCGTCTGATGAATTAAAGTTTATAGCTTTTCTCCCACTCATTCTTTTTAGTCTCTTCATTCCATTTATCCTTCTTGACATATGTGTATGAGTATCATCAAGTAGTGAATAGTATTATTTATAAGTATGTCATGAAGTATATATATTTTTGATCAGCTCAACGAGACAAGTTAATGATCTAGCAATGTCCGTCTGCCTGTCTGTATGTATGCAAACTAGACCCTCAGTATTTCAGCTAGATAGCTAAAATTTTGCAACTGCACTACATTTGTCGGAATCAGTCGAAGCGGATTACCAGAAGTGGTACCTCCCATACAAAACCATACTATAAGTGTTTGACCCCTATTCATTAAGCATGTAAATTTCCTAACATCCTATGTTTATTGGATCGTATATCTTTCATACAGATATTGTGGTCAGAATGTTGAAACGCAGTATGTATTCTGATTCTACCCTAACTAAATGTAAGTCAACTAAATATTGACATATTTCTGTTTCCACAATCGGATGAGCTTAGGCAAAAATGTTTTCTAGAGAATGCGTTACATCTTCGGCATAGTCGAATGTATCCTTCTTTCTGGTTTTATTTTGTTTTTTATTGGTTTACATAAAGTTTCATATAACTTTCAACTCTCTAACACTTCATCTGAAGCCCGCTTCATATCATCTTTAGTTGTTTTTTACTTTTGTTAGCATTTCTTGTGTTTATTCTTGCAAATCTTTGAAATTTAATCTATTGTAACTAATTAAGTCACTCATTAAAAACCTTTAATTTAAATTGTAGTTAATTTTAACTTGCGGTTATCCACTCATACACAGAAACATTCAATCTTTTGCACTATAATAATAGCACAAACACATGTACATACATATATGTAAATCTCAGTGGTTTATATGAATATTCTTGAATAGAATCTCACGTTTATTTACTCAGTATCTTGTTTAATTTTCTCAGTCTCTCTATCAGACAGAATCTAACTGACTGTCAGTCAGTCGTGTAGTCAATCATTTTAACAATAAAGTTCTTTTGTTTGTTCGCCCTTTGAGCATTTTGCAATCGCATTTGCGTTTTCTTGTTATACGCTTATCTAGTATCTTTTGTTTGTGGATTGTTTGCATAACATTTTACACCAGTAAATCCATGAGATACTTTTCAATTTAAACGATATACAATAGATATATAGATGGATGAGTAGATGGATGAGTAGATGGATGAGTATATAGATGGATAGATAAATAAATAACATACATGAATGACTAGAATTAGAAGGTTGTAATAAGAGATAATAATGGTATCTAGTGATAAAGAGCTATGAATGGGAGCTGGAAGTGGGAGATCGGCATAAAAACTTGTATTATATACTATTCTACTATAGGCTGTTAGAATTATTACCTTGAGTTGAGGAAAAAATGGAATAGGAAGTAGGAAAGATGGGTCTCTTCCATTTGGATACAAATAATTTGACATATGTACATATGAGTATTTGGTAGTAGTGATGGAAATATGAAGTGTTTTGAAAAGATAGCAAAAGATCATTAGACAGAATGGCATGACAGAATAAGTGTTTGGTTAATGACAAATAGATATAGTCAATAGTACGTGGAAATAGAAAAAATCTACTGAGAATATATCACTCAGATCAGAATATATGTTTAAATATACTCGTATTAAGTAAGAAAATACTTAGTGCTGGTAAATAAAAAAAACCCTATCGGATTCGTGTTGAATGGACATGTTTTTTCGCTTTCTTATTTTATTGAATTGAATATTCTTGGCAGAAACTAAAAATAAGTTGTTAAATCTTACAAACAGACATATACATTGTATATCAATTCCTTTAACTCAACAGAGCAACAACAAAAGGATTAAAGTCATACCGATTTTGTGCGAAAATCTTCAGAGTATTCCAGTTGGTAGTGAGATTCCTCAAGTCAGCATCTACCATACGTCTCTAAGATGTTTTTGGTCTTCAACAGTTTCTCCAACCTTGTGGGCTCCAACACAAAGGCGATCTGCACACTTTGCTCAATTGAAAGTTTGTTGCTCGAAGTAGCTCTTGGTTAGATGGCCACCACTAGATCCTTCGAATTTTATGCAGGCAGGAATTGGGATGGTCTTCGAGTTTACTCAGGTATTTTTTTGTTCTCAACCGTATTCTACAGCTATTAGCATTTTGTATATACCATGGAGCTCCAGTGATTATTATCAAGACTGAACTCACTGTGATTTTTTTGACTCATGTAGGGTTACCAGTTTCCTATATCTTTATACTATATATTGGCCCATTGATTCAATTGAAATGCTAGGAATATTGATGGTTCAAAGGATGAAAAATTTCAAATTAATACAATAATTTAAGAATCAATTTAATTCCTTTTTTTTTTTTTTTACTTCAAAATGTTACGAATTTCAATACGTGGGCAATTTGATAAATTAGTGTTTTATTGAATAAAAGATATTTTTCCTGAAAAAGAGCATTTTATTTCTCAACATAGACTTTCATTTCATTTAATTTTATTTCAAAATTGTCCATGAGATGAGACAATTAATAAATTTGCGCAAGGAATATTACATTGAAGCAAGAACACAACAGCTCTGAATAATATTCAGCAGTGACCGTGCTACCCTTTTCAAGATAATCGATATGAATGACACCCGGTGCATCCCAAAAAGCACCCCCAGTACTTTGGTCTTCTTTAGTGCACATTGATATGAAGAAGTCCACTTGGACTAGTCATTGGTCTCTTGTGTTCTGTGATGGATCCATGTTTTGATCATCGTAACGAAATAACGCAAAAAGTTCCTTCGAATTGCGGTTGAATATCGCCAGAGACTCTTTTAAATGGCCACAAGTATCCGCTTCTGGTCGAGTATGAAAAATGGCGGCATCGAGCAGATAGCTTTTTCATGTACAAATAGTCATGTAAAATGTGATGTAACCGCTCAGTTCAGATGCTTATAACCTCATTCACCTGACGCTTTTTTAATCTTTGATCGTCCAATATCCATGGATTTTATATCCGATCCTTTTGGTCGACATATGTGCTGATGTGGTCACAATGGATTTTAGTTCTTAACCAATATCAAGCCTTTCCTTGGTTTCAGTGATGGATTTTTTATGTCAATATCAACCACATGATAAATTATGCTCAAAGTTCGGACATCACATGAATTAAAGAAAAAAAAATATATTATTACCCGATTTACCATCAGTGAAACACTGCTGAATCGCAACGAAATCGAACCATTTTTGAAGCGAATCATTATAGGCGATGAAAAATTGATGAAAAACGAGAATAGCCAAAGCAAACGATTATGGTCCAATGCCGGTATCCCTCCGCAAATGACTTCAAAGCCTAGATTGCCGGCAAACAAGGTTATGTTGAGTGTTTAGTGAAATTGAAAGGGAATTGTCTATTACAACTCACTCCAGGCTAAAGTGGTCCTCTACCGTTGACAGCACCATCGTTTGAACGAGGCAATCAAGGATAAGCGTCCAGAATTGGCCAACAGAAAAGGAGTTGTGTTCCATCATGACAATGCCAGGCCACACACATCTTTGATGACTCGATCCACCGTATAGCCCGAGCCTTGCATCGTCTGACAACCATTTGTTTCGGTCTTTTTCTTAATGGTAAATAAAATTGGCCTGCCGTGGAGCCGATGAAAATCACTTGGTCAAATTTTTCGCCCATGAACCACAGTAATTCTACACCAATAACATTACCAAAAACCTTCATTAATAATATTAAATTATAATAAAAATGTGAAACAAAAAAGAATAAATAAATAAATGAAATAAAAGAAATATGAAATCAGAGAGAAGGCACAATGAATATGAATCAGAAACTTATTGTGTCCAAATTGCATAAAAACAAAAAAGTTTTTCTAATAAGAACGTGCATGAATTTCAGTATAAAAAGTATATGAAATCTTCAGAATCGAAAAGCAACAAAAATTTTCAAAAACATTGTATCTAGTTTCCTTATGATTGCACCAATTGCGTTAAATATGGTAAAAAGAAAACAGCAAACAGAACAGAATAGACTGATAGTATAAATTTATGTAGAAATACTAATAAGAAATGCCATCAGT
Source organism: Amiota albilabris (assembly GCA_037040105.1). Classification (NCBI taxonomy): domain Eukaryota; kingdom Metazoa; phylum Arthropoda; class Insecta; order Diptera; family Drosophilidae; genus Amiota; species Amiota albilabris. Next base: position 47,759 of record JBANCV010000101.1, on the reverse strand, counting down.
CAGTCAGTGATGGTAAACTATTGTAAATTATGAACGAGTATATAGGTACTATGTACAATAATTTAACCAAATACAATACAAGTACAATAAAATAGATGAAAAGATAAATTAAGAAGATGAAAAAGTAGTTAAATAATTTGAGATCACTAGTGTTAAAGAGAAAAAGCAATTTATTAATTTTTAAAGAACCAAACCAACCAACAAACGAACGAACGAACCAGTCAACCAACCACCTGTTCAAAACATTCTCATCTGTCCATCTATTTAACTATCTACCAATTTAACTATCTATCTATCTATCTATCTGTCTGTCTGTCTGTCTATCACTTAAACTATCTGTCTATCTATTTAACATATCTGTTGTGTGTGTGTGTGTGTTTGTGTTTGTGTTTAAGTATTCATTTGCCTTTTAATGATGATTTTAAAACTAATTTATTAAAGTACAAACTAGCGAGATACGAGTAGATTTCTGAATTATATTTTCTTAGTTCTATACATACATACATGCATATACGTATATGAATAAGCAAATAGACAAATGATTAGTGGTGGTAAATGGTAGAGGGAAAAGCATGGAAAGTGAAGCGAAGAGGATAAGGGATAGGGAAATGAACCTCAAAAGAGATCGACAAGTGCGTTAATGACGATAATGAAGATCATCGTAAGTACTTTCATATTATGCAAATACGTGTCTATGAGTAGCTGGGTGTTGTTGACTATAAAATATCGAAACTACTAAAAGAATATCATTATAAATACACACATATTAATGTTAGTAATAATTACGTTATGATGATTAAAGTAAGAAGTAGAAAAAACTTAAGGGGAGTAAAAGACCAAACCGACCAACTTATTTGGTTATTATTAACTGAAGCGCGTCTATTATTACCACATTATTTATTTTTTTCTTATTTTATATTCTTTATGATTAAAGACGCCTCTTCAATGAGCTTGCATGTGTTGTTTGTATCTTGTTTGTTTGTCTATGAGCATTGAAAAATTATCACACAAAAACAAAAAGAAAAAATAAAAAAATACTAAAAAGGTGAAAAGTGGAATTGGTATTATTTTGTTTAAATGATTTATTGTATTTCAAGTTTAGAATTATGTTCACACTTACTATACAATTTGAAGCGTCAAAGAGCGCAAACTATTCAAATATGTACTATAATAAAAGATACAAAATGATATTCTTAAAAAATGTAAGATAAATTTAAATTAACAAAAAAAAAAAAAAAAAAAAAAACTACAAAGAAATAAATAGGCAGAGAGAAAAAAGAACAAATTATGTGATTAAAATAATCTAATCATCTTGTGTAGGAGTGAAATATTTTAGTTATTTTATAATAAAAATGAATAAGATTTTCATTTCAAGAAGAGACCAACATAGAATACAATTTAGTCCCAACAAAACTTACCTACACATACACTACACTACACTACAATATAAATATATATAATATCATAATACACTATGCTACTGTACATACTTATATGTATGCAAATTGGTTTTAAAAATACATGATTTTTAAAGAAGCCGAACGGTTCATTGTAATAGCTTAACTTAGGAGCCCAACAGAATCAACAGAATAGACTCAAGTTTCGAAGTGGCTAATTTCAGAAGCTCGGATGCCATTCTCGGTTGATAGCCGGGCTGCTGGAATATCTGGTTCTTATTTTTATCAATGCTGCAGATTATACTAGTTGGAGTTATAATATCGTCCGCTTAACCATCGAACTCTTTTTTTCAAGACATCACTAGGAACCACAAGGCCTCCGGTTGAATTTAATCTCAAGTCAAGCGACTTGCCTATTTTATTCGATCCAATTTCTTACAGAACTTCAGAACTTCATTTGTGTCTAGATAAAAGAAGATCATATACCATAATTTAGCTTTCTACTTTCTCAGAATGCATCTAGACAATGATAGCTGATCCCCATCGTAATGCCGATCATGTCAATAAATGTTCCCGAAAGCTTTTGAGGTTCTATCCTATCCCATCCCATCCAATCCGATCCCACAGAAGTCTTCACTACGATTTCAGAACATGTAATTTCTTATGCTACAGAATAAGAAAAAAATACAACAAATGAATGAATGATTACCCTCGTAATGTTGATCGTGCAATGTATGTATGAATGTACCACATACATATACACATTATGGAGTCTGTGATGGGCGGTTCTATGTGTGCGTTGAACTGAAATAAAAAATTAACTAATTCTTTGGTCAAAAAATTATAAACAAAAATTATGCAAATTAATGTGGAATTAAGGGGAGTGATTAAGAGAGATTTCAAACGATGGATAAATGAGTGGATGGATGAATGTGAAGTCTGTTCTTAGACTTAAAGAACTATAATCATGATGATCATTACCATTAACATTGCTATTACTTATATGTGTATTATTATTGAAATGGTATATTAAACTTGTCCAAATGAATGTAACATTCTAAGAATGTAGTATTATAAGTAGTACTCTATAGCAGTTGTAGTACATTTCTTTAACAATTTCACAAGAAGAAACCATGTACTGTTGCGTCCTCCATCTGATTGTCTCTTCAGGCTCTTGTTTCTCAAAAAGTTTATACTTGATATGTTTGGCCATCTGACAATTTAAATTTGGTATCTCATATGCTCGTATTAGTCCAAATATCCTCTTTTCTTCCATCTTTCACATATACAAGAAAAACTTTACTGGATATATTATGGCTCTTAAGGCAGATATTCCGTAAGTAGTTGCGCTCCATAAGTTTTGAAATGATTATATGCGTATAGGGTAGCCGATAGTCGGTTCGGATGAGTCCAATGTAATTTATTTAGATGAAAATAATGTTCAAGTAAAAGAGAAAAACGAAATAATTTGACGATGATGAAAAACATTAAAAACAAAACAAAACAAAAAATTGGTGTGAGAATAAATTTCATTTTAATGCGTATTTTATTTGATTTAAATTTTCTTATTCTTGTTCCTTTTTAATACTATTTTTTCCACCTTTTCACCACTTTTTATTTGGGATTTACACGAGGGTTTAGAAAAAAGAGTAATTGGTATCTTAAAAGGTCAAGAACAACGATAATAAAGCATATTAAGTCGTTTTTTCAAACGCTTTAAGGTGAAGATAGATTAATAATGGTTTCTCTTGTTATTATTATTGTTGGTTGGTTGGCGGTTATTCGTCTTCTTCAGTGGATTTGAAATGAAACGAAACGAAACGGAAATGTTATCAACCACAATAATAAGAAAAGAAAGACTGGTAATAGTGAAAAACTTAGAAAATGACCATAATTTGTAGCTATAAATCTTTGCATCTAACGGCAGCTACAATAATAAAATAATACGAGTATGGAAGTAGATAAATGTGTGATGTAACATACATACCTACATACATCTTTCTTGTTTACTTTTTTTTTGGTTTTCTCTATCACGTCTTACCAATATACAGTATCACTTAGAGGGTATAGAGAAGTTTATGAAATCGTTCCTAATTGAAAATTGTAATGTCCACATCATACGAGAAAGAAAAGGAAAAAAATCCACTTGTCTGGTCATTGTTCCCTAACTCTCTGCAAAAAAACTATCAGGAAATATGAGCAGAACACCGATGGCTAGAAACAAATGTATTTTTTTTCTAAGCTTTGGGAGGAGATCTTCTAGAAGCTTTCAAATTATCAGATTGCACAGGGATCATACAAGTATCATATCTGAATATCTGATTTGACAGATCTTCTCCAAAGATGTAGTTAAATTTCCCAAGTAAATATTATTTAACAATATAATGTTGAATATATTTTGCCGATACGATACCATTACCGATACCGATATTTATGCATATACATAATATATAAACTAAATAATAAACTTTATACCTCGCGTATTCATGATTTTGGGTGGGATCATTATATCATAAAGTAATAAAGCAATTCATACAGTCAAGTTAAAGAAACAATTTTCATCGAAAATATATATTTTAGTTCACTTTTATTTTTGTTTAGAAACCAAAGTTTTTTTTTTTATTCAATTGTGTTACTCAAATATTATTGTATAAGGTCTGCAGTTGAAAAATGATGTTTTGAGATGACTCAGCTCAGTTGGTAAGACAATACAGGAATATCCGGACACCTTAAATCAGATTCCAACTCGTCTTGCTTAGAATAATTATTGGTCTTGGTCTTCTTTAATGAAATCTTATCTTTAGCTCTTTGAGATTTTCCAGAGACATTGTCCACATTATTTCTGTTTTTACTTGTAATCTGTCATTGGCTATTATTGTTATTGTTGTCCGCGATTTGTTGATCCTTGATCTGTGCTAAAACTTTTCGAATATTTAACTATTAAAGTAAAGCTTCGGATATGGCTTAGATATTCCAGTATCGGCATCGGAATTGTTACATTTATTTCATGTTAAAATAAATTGTTAAAAATATGTCATTATTATCTGTGATTAGAAAAGTTACAATAATTTATAAGTAGTAATAGTACATAAAATAGAAATAGAATAGAATATTGGAAAGTATCAGTTGTAAAAACTTTCCCAGCATTTCAAATATCATTTTACTATGAAAACAAAATTATAATGGATGAGCCGTTTCTATATCAGAATAATTTGCGAGAATTTGTTAGTATACTTACTATATATAGCATCATAAGTCAGAGCCACTTAAATGGGCCATTTCCAAAACCACAAAACTGGATGATATGTCGATTCTGCAGTGCATGCAATCAGTTGTGAGTTTGTGAAAGAAGTCATCAACTGCAATGGGCTTCTGAAAATCAAAAAAGAAGAAAACATCCTAACTTTACAGGAAAAGTTAGAGGATTTGGAATGAAATTTGGCATCAACAAAGAAATCATTTCAGAAATCAACAGATGAGATTACCAGATTAATGATTCAAAGGTAGTAAATACCATTATTTAATTCTTTTATACGAGAATATACTAACAATAGTAGTTGTGATTATATGAAAATTATGAACATATGTCTTTTTATTATAAATAGCGGCGAAAATTATAAAGAGAGAGTCCAGAAATTGGAAGAGTCACTGAAATGATCACATGACAGTGTTATAAATATAAAGATCTTGGAAATTCATATAAGAAAGCAAAAAGCTCAGGTAAAGCAAAATATTGTTGATGAATTAAGTGTTTATAAAAACCAGGAAGAACGGTATCTTAGACTTTGCCGAAGATGTAATACTCTTCACGCAGCCAGTAATCATAGGATCTTAAAATTTACATGATTAACAAATTTGATTCAGAAACTTATTGTGTCCCCATTTCAAGATGATAGCATAAAAAACAAAATCGTTTTTCTAATAAGGACATGAATGTATGGGATTGACCCCTCCTAACAGTCTAAGGGTCTTGACATTTTATTGGCTAATCTATATGGATTAAATACTTCCAGTTTTCATTTTAATAGCAAAGAAAAAAAAAAAACAAAAAACTTTCTCTAATAAGAACATGAATTTGAGTAGGGTAGTGGTCCGATTCGGATCATTATATTGTCCAAGATAACAAGAAAAATGTCAACTCTCTAGGTCAAAAACTGAAGAACTAGTTCGCGTACTGACGGACAGACGGACATGACTTAATAAACTCGTCTCATCGAGCTGATCACAAATATATATAACTTTATATGGTCTATGCTGTATCCTTCTGTGTGTTATAAACATCATGACACACTTATAATACTATTCACCCCCCTGAAGGACATCATAAAGAAGCCGAAAAATGCGTAAAAAGACGAAATGAAAATAAACAGAGAGATATACTCTTATTTAAGGACATGCACATGTTGAAACATCAATCGAGTTAATTAAAATCAGAATTGGAACTAAAAATGAACTCAAATGAGTTTCTTCATTGAGAAATAACGAAGAACAATTAAAATTTTCAATTCCAAATGCAAGAAGCTAGGAAAAAATTGATTCAAGTTAACCATGAGGTACAAGATATTTAAAATTTAATTTAACTTTGAATAGATTTTAATTTTGTTTTATCTCTTTTTCAGCAAGAGGTATAAATTGAATTGTAGAGAGAAACAATAAAATGTTTTCAAATTGAGGTCTCTCATCAAGATGATAATTTTAATAAAATTAAAATTATTTTTTTTAGTTGAAAATGAAAAATTATTGGGCACAAAATGAAATTTATCGGTTAAATGCAAAACTCCTGGCAGATGGCAACCAAAAAATATAGCATTTTATAATTCAACTGTTGAATGCCATACAAGCATTAGAAAGTATACGTAATAAAGAAAAGGTAGCATTTATAAACTAATCTTTTAATTTTTACAGTTTGAAAATTAACGTAAACAAAATTGGCAAATTGGTGAATGCAAATAAATTCTACCATGTTGGAAAGAAATCAAGATCAACACATTTTAATATACATTATAATATATATTTTCATAATAGTCAACGTTTTAATATTTTAGTTTTGTAAACCACTAATTCAGAACATCTTAAAGAAGGCTACTCAAGAATCAAACAAAAAAAAAATCAATAAATTGAGAAAAAAAAAAAGAAACAGAAAATAAAAAGATTACGCTTCTTTGGAGGTTGGATTCTAATTGGTGCAATAACAATCAATATGTGGTATTCTGAAATATTTTTCAATATATAAAAATCGATCGAAAATGATCTGATGGATTATTTCAAAAATAAATATAATCTCTTTAAAAAATCAATACAAAATGTTATTTATTGTGCTTGTTATTTTTGATATTTGATATTATTATGTTATTTTAATTTTTGTCCAAATTTTCAAAACTTAATACGAATACATTTTATGAATATCCAATAAGAATATACAATAACGCTAAGTTTTTACATGTTTTCTATTACTTTGGAACTAGAGATATGATATCTTAATAACATTTACATATTCAATTGTTTATCAAATTATTAATGAATTGTTTTTTGTTGGTATCCATACAAATTTTATAATTTCAAATATCAAATTAAAAATGCATACAATGTAAAATATATAAAATAGAAATATTTTAATGAATAAAGAAAAACGTCACAAAAATTTCGCATTTAATTTAAAATTCATCCAAAACTTCCGGTCTAGACATAAATTGCCAAAGTGGAAAAGAAAGTGTTACCAAAACTACTAAATGACTAAATGCACAACCACAAATCTAAAACAAATACACACAATTTTGTCATCAAAGGTTACAATACCCATAAAAACCAATAAATATTGTACTAATGAATACTGGATGATATACAGAATAGATTATGGAGGTAAAATGGTCTATTTGTGAATAAACTAAACCAGAATGGGAAGGTTATTTTCAAATGTAAAGTTATTTTCAGAAGTTTTAGGAATTCATATTTGTATCTGTTTTAGAAAATCTTGTTCATAAAATTTTGGTTCACAGTTTCCAAATAATAAAGTCATCAGTGGCCTGCAAGAATGCATTCACTTTAATCAGTCGAGTATGTGAAAAACTGTAGTGTATTTAAATTTAATGTATGTACTCTATATTCACAGAAAAAAAAGAGTACAACTTTTTCTTATACTCATTCTGATTAAGAGAACTGCTTGCATTTGCATTTGAATATATAAATACATGAGTACATCAAACGACAACACCATTCTCTGACATTCATTTAAAGGAATACAGTAATACATGTTGCATTCATTTCAGAGTAAATGATGCATATGCCCTTTTGAATGTATTCCTGCAGGCTTCTAAACTCATATGTGCCACTTTTTAAAGCCATGGAGATACTACAGAAATGAATTTTATCATATGTCGCAGTGTTCTTTTCCTGGCGGGTGAAATTATTGAACACTCCATTCGGAAAAAATATTATACATTTTTACTGCAGCATGTTTTACTAACAATCCACCATAAATAAGGCCAGGGCAATAATTTTGAACAACAATAGACTTATAGACTGAATTCTAGAGTATCATAATGGCTTTAAATAGCTACATATTACTAGACCAAATATGGCCAATGCTGCATCTTTTTGGGGTTCTAAGTTATTTATGACAAAACTAATTCTAGATAACGAAAGGGATTCTGTAGATTCTCAAAATTTTGGATTTGTCGATATATACTAGAATTTTGGAGGAACTATAATTTTTGGATTTTCATGAAAAGATGGTAAATAGATCCAGACCTTACCCAATCTAAGCATTAATGAGAAATTGAGAAAGAATAATTGATATCCTCTTGGTCCAAACTCTGCAAAATACATGTTTAATTTATGCTTCTGAAGTCATTAAGAGGAAACACACGAAATCACGATTCGGAAACAAACAGTTCCACACACAATTTCAAATTGCTTTGAAAGAAGCAGTCCCTGTCTGTAAGGTAGGTCATACAATGAATTTAAAATCATGCTTTTTATATTTGCAAGAATAGATTCGTATAAAATATGGAGCAATAAAAAATGAGTACATTCTATGGAATAGGGATTTCCTATTCTATGGAAACTTATTGATATTATTAATCATGAAAAACGATTTGAATGACAGGACTGGACGACTGTCGAAAAAATTGTCATTCGAATCATTTTCCGCTTTTCACACTTTGGCAGTTTATGGTATCTTTGATTTTTACTCATTAAGTTACATTTGAATAACATCAGAAAAATATGTAGTTTTTCTTTATTTTGAACATGTTTTTGTTGTTGTTTTTTTTTAGCATTAGAAAATATGTAAAATTAATGAAACATTTATTAAAACATATGTATGGGAACTTTCAAAATATGTGTTGGATTAGATTGTGGCCTATATGCAATCAAAGGAGTATTTTTTTTTTTTTATTTTTTTTTTGATTTAAAAAATATATGTGAACTTTCAAAATATGTGTTGCATTAGATTGTGGACTATTAACGGAGAGAAATTTTTTTTTTGTAATTTTTTTTGGAATTAAAAAAATATTTCAATTGGATGGAATTTTTGAAAAATTATTTAAAAAATATATGTGAGCTTTTAACATATGAGTTGCATTAGATTGTGGCCTATATTCAATCAACGGAGAGATATGTATATCATCCAAAAGACGAATGCAACAAGAAAACATATTGCAGATGTAATCACTATATCGGAATTCACAAAGGACCAACCTCTAGGCTCTGTTGTCATATTTGATAGATCTAGCTCAGCTTGATGAAGCCTTTCTGAAAGTGCTGAATTTTCATCCTTTAGCTTTTGTAGATTCTGGTTGCAGTCCTCAAATTGCGTTAACAATTTATTATAATTCTTGTTGGCGTCGTCGAGTTTCCATTTCAATTGGTTTACATCTACGTTCAAAGCGCCAATGCTTAGTAAATTTAATGCTTTTTCTTCTTCAACTGTTTCCAATTCGGCTTTAAGCTTCTTCAACTTTTTTTGTGACACTTCAGATGACTTTCTCAACTTATCGACTTGGAGATTTTTATCTTCTAACTGAAAAATATAATAGTTTTTATATAAATGCATACATATATATTCCTGAGTCAGTATTAATTTAAGTTACTTCGACTTGTGCCTTTCGTAAATCTGCAGTAAGTGCGTTCACTCTGTCGTCAAAGTATTGCCTCTCAAACTGAATCTATATGAATGAGATGAAAACATATACATAGTTCATTACAATATTCATATTCGAATTTTTTTTATACCTCCTCGATCAACAAGGACTGCCAATCTTCATATTCAACGTTTTTTTTTTGTAAAGCAGAATAACATGCTTTCGTGACCATCAGAGCTTCATTCGTTTTTGTTATTACTGTTTCACTGGAGATGGAAAGCGTGGTGTCGCCTTCGCTTTGGTCCTCATAACTCTGAAAAGTATATATAAATAATTCTTATCACATCAGTCTATATGTATTTATAAAATGACTACGGGTATTATTACCGCTTCTTGCAATTCTGTCTCAGATTCTCCAATTTCGGTTTCAGTTCCGCTTTCAGAACCGGTTTCAGTTCCGGGTTCAGTTCCGGCTTCAATTCCGGTTTTACTTGCGGTTTTACTTGCGGTTTCACTTGTAGTTTCACTTGTGGTCTCACTTGTGGTCTCACTTGTGGTTTCACTTGCGGTTCCGGCTCCGACCTCATCACGAATTTCTGTCGGTCGTGACAGTTCAAGCTGTTAAAAAAATATTATATAAAAATTACAAGTTTCCATATCATAGCTCATAAAAATTACGAAGCAATCGTTATTACCTTAAAAAAGTGTATCAAACTTTCTAATTGATTTTTACAAACCACTGGTTGGTCCTTTAGGATGAGCTCTATTTCTAAATCAGTGAAGTTGAATACAGTTTCGGCAATTAAGTTATTTGAATACATTGCGCTTTTACAACACAAAATATGCTCAAAACACCTATTAATCAGGTCGGAGCACTGATATTCTTTTCCAGATGAAAAAATTTTTTGTAGCAAATTTAAAAAATTATATTTCCATGCTTCGGCTGTTTTTATCTGCATTTGCTTATCCATCATTTCTTCCTGCATTTTTAACTTATGGTGATGACAGTGGTTTATGTATATATAGATAGTTGTTTAGTTGTTTGAATATATCTAGAAATAATAAAAAAAAAAAAACATGATTATTTACACACTTATATACTTATAGTATGTATCATCCACATCACATTGATATTATGTTTGTAACTCATGGTCTATAAATGCCTATAGCAATGCGAAGAAATGAATCATTCAAGTCATTTTAGTCCTTCCTTTCCTCCTTCTGGTATATTTATACACCTACAGACTCGTTTTATTGTACTTGCTATAATTACAAGCATTTACTTTCAAATTGGGATGAAAGGCACTCGTACCTATGTAAGCTTCGGTGCACCGAAGATGTTGAAATTATTTGGTCAGATACCTGAATCATTATAATTTCTAGAAAAATATAATTATTTCATCAGCGTCATAACATACAAATTTTAAGAAGCTTTGCTTTGAAAGGAAATACAGTTTTAAGCAGGGTTTGAAAAACTGGCAGCATGTTAGCAACAGCAGTCGCAGCAAATGTACTGGCGGCTGTACTGCGAAAGTCTATTTTTTGTTTAAAAGTAATTTTTACTTTTGCTTTGCACAATATATAATATTCTAGATGTCTATCCAATCTTTGGAAGAGCCAGAGACTTAGCTCTTGGTTAAAAATATTATACCATCAGAATTAAAAAAAAAAAAAATGATCTTCGTATAATACTGACTTATACCCCACCCACAACGGGCCTGATTCGAATCAATAGTCGAAACTCGATTGACCATGATTCGAATCAGATTCGACGAAAACTACAAGGCTATATCGAAACTGTAATACTCTTCACGCATCCCCTAGAAAACGAAATATAACGATATTATGTTTACGATAGAGTCAGTACACATACTGTGTTTCAACATTGTGACCGCATTATTTATATGCTGGCTATGTAATCCTGCATTCCTAGGATATTGAAATTAACATTGTTGGTGAACATGATTCATATCAAAATTTTAGTTCAATAACATAAAAAACAAAAAAGTTTTTCTAATAAGAACAGTTATTTGAATCTGGGTTTGTATGGAAGGTACCTCTTCTGGTAATCTGATTCCACTGATTCGACTGAATGTATTTCATCCAAATTCTATTGGATCCATGTAGTAGATATTGTACATATATTAATATAATAATAAATGATAAAATAATGCTTGATATCAGATCAGTGTTCTATAAGCAAAAGGACAGATCACGTCGGTTACATCTGCTGTTACAAGACATTATCCATATAGACATATAGTAATTCGCCAGTTAACTGGCAATTGAACATATCAGCTTAAAATATGACAGTGCAAGTAGACAATGTTGCTAATTGTCTTATTATTGTTACTGTCTTGTGTTCGCTAAAAACTTGAAGAATTAAATAGGCTTGTCTACAGTCCTGCTTCTTATAGGAACACTATTATAAAATGTTATTAAAATTTGTGTTTCTTATTATACTGTTCATGCAATGACAGAAGGAGACATCGGAGACCCCATAAAGTATATATATACTTGATCACCTTGACGAGACGATTTAATCTAGCCATGTCCGTCTGTCCTTATGTCTGTCTGTATGTATGCAAACTGGTCGCTCACTTTTTGTGCTAGAGAGCAGAAATTTAGCACAAAGTTCTCTTTTTTACATTTCTTGGAATGGAGGATTATACAAATCCAAATTCAAATTCATGTTCTTATTAGAAAAACTTTTTGGTTTTTTATATTATTGAACTGCAATACTGATCCATATTCATCAACCATGTTAATTTCCAGGTCCCAGGATTACTATATCACATATCTCTCACACTCTACAGTCTATTGTATACTGACTCTACCGTAAACATAACTCAAATCAATATTGTAGTCTGCATTGTGTGCTCAATCGCAGGAGTGTAGCCGAAAATGTTTTCTAGGGGTTGCGTGAAGCCTATTACAGCTTTGGCATAGTCGAAGATAATACAAAGTTGGTGGCATCTTTCAAAATCAACGAAGCGACACAATTAATCTCAACGTGCGTTTAACAGGGACATTTTTTAATGATTTCATTTTTCATTTCATTTTAATAAAAACCTTTTTATTTATCTATTATATTTGTATTTTGGTTTTTTTTTGTATCTAGCAAATTTGTGTAGTTCTGACACTCAAAGGCAGTTTATGTTAATGTTCTCTACAGACAAACAGAAAAAATTAAAATTGGTTTAATGTGAGTCAAACACTTAAAAATGAATTTAAATAAATTTCACGCTTGGTTTATAATGACAAATATGTGACAGAGATACACACACACGCGCACACACATACACACCGCATGGATAACAAGAAAAAATTGTAATTATTTGATGTTGATGACCATTATTATTATCATCATCATCATCATCATCATCATCAACATCCCCATCATTAACATTGGCAAATAAAATTATCAAGTGATAATTTATCATTTGATTTTGAATTTCACAGCATTTCACATTTCAATTCATTCATTCATTCATTCATGTATTCATTCATTTAGTCATTTATTGAATCAAACGTGACAATTAAACTTAAGCGACCACAATTGTGTCGACATCCTGCGTGACCGAAAATAGAAGGATTGACGAAGAAAAAAAAGATGAGTGCGAGTTCAAAAGTTTCATTAGCATAAAAAACGCATAAATACGCGAATTAAATGTTGAATGAATGCGAATGACATTGAAACATTTTAAGAGGGCAGATAACTGTTCACTATGCATTCACCCATCTATGTACTACAAATATCTTCGTGTGCATGTATATTTAGATATACCAGTATATGCGTTCAAAGAACGAATCCCACCTCATGTGGCACATGCGAGATCAAAATATATATTGTATAAGGCAAACAACAAAAAAAAAAATATATCTGAAGATTTAGAGTTTCTTTTCAATATTTATGAGGAGCCTTTAATAACTATTGATTGGACTAGCAAATGAAGTGTTCGGTAACTTAATTTCTCCCAAATACAAAAAAAAAAAAAATAGGCAGCCCATTTTTTTCCTGTTAATATTGGATTGACAACAAGGACAATGGATGACGTGAGGCAACCAGGGAGACCAGTAGATGGCGCGCATACTGGACATCGAGATCGACAGATAACCCTCTTCTTAGAATAAAGCACTTTCCATACACAAATAGTTTCAGTATTCCGATCAACAAAATGTGCTTAAAGCTTATCTATTTCGTCCGAACTTTGGTTGAACAGGATCTAACTAAGAAGAAGAAGAAGAAGATGTAGACCCTCTGCTCACTATGTTCTCTGAAAGTGATTCAACAGTCTTCACAAGATGTGGAGGGCGGCGGCTTCCAGCGAATTAGAAGGTAGCGGCTTAGATATATTAATAACTTTCAGACAATTTAAGCACAAACTGGTAAAGTTGTTAATAGGTGAGTCCTAATCCTAAAGGAGAAAAAATTCGAAATATAGCAAAAAAAAAAATCTCTTTATATCCGTCCTTGTTTTTGAATTCTTGGAACAAGAATGATGCAATAGTAAATTTTTGGAAAAATATACTTTGCTATTCAGTAGATAACGAGATTCTGCATGAAAATGCACAGAAATGAACAGCAATCGAAGTTTTACTGCAGAAAATTAATAATGACAGTCACAATCTGAAATTAGTGAATGGCTCCAATTAAACATGAAGATGCTATTAAAAACATCAGCACCTGCATACAATGGTCGGAGGTCGGAGGAATAAAGTTGAATGGGATCATTCCTAAAAGCTACGGGAAAGGAAAAAAAAAAATAACTTGAAGCTATATTTAAGAGTGAATAAGAATTTTGAGGAACTTAGTTACTTATCAAAACTGAATTGAACTAATTCTTATTCTACCAGAGAATATCTTTTCAAATACTTTTTGAACTCCCCACGTATGCAAACTCCAGCATCTCGATCAGTTGATTGCCTTAAACATTATGTTGAAACAACTACAATAATTTATTAAATAACTTCACTTTTCCCGCTTGGTCTGATCTTTTTATATGCATCTATTGTTGTTGCTTTTTATACTCGTGTACATATTTTTGATCGTCTAATCGTCGCCATCATTTTAAGATACTTTTAGGTTAATTTGTTCTACTTATATTCATTAATTCATTATTGTCGTTGTTATTGTTGGGGCCATTTTATGTTTTAACCACAAAGCGCGTAAAATGAAAAGTATACAATGCAATAAAATATACGATAACAGTAACAATGGGTTAACGAAATAGTCTGAGAAATATGTAATTATAATTAGTTTAAATTTTCAAATCATTTCGAAACGCATTAAAAGCGTCCAATTATAACAACAAAAACATATTGTTAGCACTTAATAAGCACATACACACAGACACACATAGATATAATATCTTTTAGTCTCTTTTTAGATCTGTGTACACGTACACATAAGTAATAGTCACAGAGAATTGAATTGAACAGCTTTTGTTTATTTTGTTCTTGAGCATTTACAAAATTCGCCCAGGCTGAGGACCTAAGAACGAAGCCAGTGGTAATGTCCTAGGCTATCTATGGGATCTACCATGCTAGTAAAGTCGAAAGCGAATACTGAAGCTAAGATCAGTCCAAATCAGGCCTCACAGTCGGCAATTAGGCTTCTTGGTGAACTAGTCGCTGTGCCAAGCAGACTGTCATCCTTTCTTATTTTTTTTTAGAAATTTCATTGGGCGATTTGTTATTCAAATTTTGAAATTCATCTTAGTAACATTACAAAAAATTTAATGTTGTTTTAGTTAGATATACAATATTATATGGTATCAATTATTAATCTGTTGCGACTAGGATTCATATATGTACAGAATTAAGGAAGTGGCACGGATAAGCGTAGAAGAATATATGATCAATTCATAAAAATATAAACTGACAATTCATTAATTTGTACTCACTTCCACAATAGAATTGATACCTAGGATTAATCACCCCCCTTTGCATTTGAAACATCTTAAATTGGTGAATCTATATTTACAATATAAATATATCTATATGTAATATATATAATATATTTATAATCAATCCACATAATTTCTCATCTAAGTCTTACGAGAAACAGTCCCTGTGTACATATCAGTACAAACCATTGCTGCTCTAAATAACTAACTATTCTTACCAAGTAACTTCTCATCTCTTCTCCCATAAGGACTCGTATATCCTGCAAATTCTCTATATGTGTAACACTGCCGATTTAAGTCACCAAAAAGGTGGTCAAGCATCTTAACTATACATTACGATCAGGCTGCAGGCAGTTGCTAGTACTATAAGTACTTTGGTAAGATTGAACTGATATTTGTTAGACCGATTGAGAAAAATGACGATTTAATAATGCGAAAAGTGCTTAGAATGTTGGACTCTTAGGGTGTTGTTTCATTAACAAAGAGTGTACAGTTTCGACTTGATAGTTTCTGGATTTTGTTGTTTGCCCTCATTAAGAAGGATCACAATCTTTGGATGGTGGAAATGCTAAAAACAGAACTAAGAGAAATATTGCCTATATTGAAGAATTGTAATTATGTATTGATAAAGTTACAACAATATCTGCAAATGACAAAGTGTAATATTCTATGAAATAAGTAGTAGTAGTTTATTTGACTACTACATTGTTTTAAATTTCTTTTATTTTATTTTAATTTAAATTTTTTGGAGAGGAGAAAAAGTTCTCACTTTGCTAAAGTTCAAAAAACTTTTGGTCTCCAAATGAATTTTCTATTTTTCTCATTATTTAAAATGTCATTTCCGGCGCTTAAAATAACCACACAAAAACAATAAAAGAAAACAAAGAACTCAAAAAATTATTTATAAAAATGAAATAGAACATGAAAATGTTGTTAGACTAACTGATAATGATGACACTTGTTTCTATATAAGTATAATATATGCATATGTATACTATGATCATGATCCATTCCAGTTGAAAGGTAAATGTCGAATTCGAAGCCAAACGAACTTAGCCCAACTCAACTGAAATAAACTCAACTCAACTCAACTCAACTCAAATCAACAGAACTGAACTGAACTCAACTGAAGTGAATTGAAACGGATTCATTATTATGACAATTACCAAAGTAATTGCGTTGAAAGTGCTGACAGAATCATTCAAACAAATAGAAGTTGGACAGACTGAAAAAAATTGTATGCTACTTGTATATGTTATAATGTATCTAGATACTTATAAAATAAAATATATGAATACAAGTATTCAGTAATTATAGTATTTGACATGCGTGCCTTGCGAGAGTGTTTCGTTGTTGACAATCACAATAATTATTATGATTATGATGATAGTAATAATGAAGTTGATGACGATGATGATGGTGAGGGCAGAGTACAGAACCACATTTAAATACATTTTAGTTAGACATTTTTACAGTTGGTTAACTTTGGTTTCCATTCTGGTTTTCTTTTTAAATTTTATCACAATAATGTAAAAATGTTCAATTTTTTTTAGTACTTATGATGGACGATAAGAATCACTTGGTAAATGAATGAAAACTTTAAAAAAAAAAAATCATAATTTCTCTTAGCCATTCTCTAGATCCTGAGCTTACTTCAATTATCAATTATCGTTACCCTATGGTTCAGTACATTGCTAAATAGAGGGGGCAATGATATGATAAGAAAAGACACAATTTTTAAAGAAATTTGCGTTTGGAGTGTAAGATCCACATAAAGGAATTGAAGGCGGGTTCACTTGTCATATGTCACCCGTAAGAGCTTTAAGGTCCACACAGTCTCAAACCTTGAAAAGAGCACAGAGCAGTGCTGTAGATACTGCTCAGACATTTCCTTGCAAAGCTTATGCAATCAAGAGCAGTTGGAAATTATGGGTAAGAACTGTTTTTAGAAATCAAGTTTCGTAGAAGTATTACTTAGACAGTCAGTTTAGGTTTTCTGATTTTTATTTTTTTTTTGGTTTATTTTGGTGCGACACCAAGAACAATTAAAGAATTTCTCAACCATAACAAAGTGTTTGGTTCTCAATGGATGGAGAGGGAGGCATGGCATGGCAAGGCATGGCATATTGTATTGTAGTAATCTGTTATTCTGGTATTCTCGGTCAGTATTGTTGGTCAGCAAATTTAATTTATTTCATTTATCAACTGCGCAAAAGCAACGTTTATACACAGAAAAAGTGCCACAGACGCAGCCCAACATCAAAACCATTTTCCCTACTTCTCGTAACACTTCTCTACTAAGCATAAAGTTGTAGCAGCAGTGAAACCATTTCCTTCTTATAAATGACTAAAAGTGTTTAGTTGATTTTATTGTTGGTTTCCAGCAATGAAATTTAAATATTTTAATCGGTTTGTTTAACAGCACCAACACACCAACAATAACAACAAAAACAACAGGTCGCACTTACATTTAAACCTAAAATATAAATTACACTGTAAGAAAGAAAAAAATATGGTCACTTTATCTTATAAAGATTCAATTCTTCATGAATAAAATTTGCTACAAAATGAAAATAAAAACTTTCATAAGAAGTTCAATTAAGCAATTATAATTGTTCCAATTGTCAAAAGAAAAAACTATTGTATGAACAGCTCAATAGTTGGCTAGGTCCGAGGAGGAAAAATGTTCAAACTACTTATTGTAAAAGCTTTCTGTCTGAAACGGCTTAACCGACTCCAATGCGATTTTCACTAGAATAGTGTACCAAACTTCCTGTAACATATAGTGTTTATTTCATTTCAATCGGTTCACAAACAAAAAAAGTTAAGTCAATTAAAATAACGCCCTTTGGTTGATTTGACTGAAACTTTTGTTAAATATAGTTTTCTTATTATGTGTGTCCTTTTTTTGAAGCTAGGGTGTAGCAACGCAAATCGGGACAGCTAGGTAATTCTTTTGGAAGTGCTGAATATACATATAATTATTATAAGATTTAGAATAGATAATGTTTTTTTTTTTTTTAATCTGTAGAGTTACCAATATTCGGGATGTTAAGAAGAATCTGCCTCGGAAACAGCTTGATCAGCTTGAATATATGTACTGTAAGACCCTAACCACTACGATTTTCTCTCTAATGTAATTTCCAAACTAAACAGTTATTGGAATAAATAAACTAGAGTATTCATATTTGTTGGAAAGGTTGTGGTATCTACTTTTACAAAAACATTTTATTTTGCATTGAAATATTGTCTCTGAAATGTTGCCATTGTGAAATGTTATCAATGAAACATTGTCATTGAATTGGTGAACTTCAAAGACTATTTAAAGCAGGGCTATCCAAACCGAAGCCCCAGCGGTGTCAGCATGCGGCCCAATGTGATGCTGGCAGCCGAAATGATTAGCAGCAACTTTTTTGGAATTCTATAAGTTGCACTATTAATGAGTTCATTTGAAGATTAGAACAAGCATGATGGATGAACGTCTGAGAATCGCAATTTCGTCAATAGACCCAGACATTGATGCATTAGTGTCCGAATTGCAGTCGCAAGTCTCACATTAATTGTATGTAGAAAAGAATATGGAATCCAGAGCGGAATAAACAGCAGATGTACGCTTGGGAAAGCCTTTTTTCTCGTCAACTTGAGAAAACTTATTTTATTTTTGATTCATGTTTTTAAGAATTTTTCCAATGTGGCCCATGGAATCGAACAGGTTGGGCAGCCCTGATTTAAAGTGAATAAATGCAAATGATTTTCCTCTTAAGGAAGAGAATTTGAAAAGTTTTATAGCTGTGCTTCTTAATTTTCAATCTATCAAATTGATATAGGTATATCTTAATTTCACTATATTTTACTGGTAATGGATTGATGTTTATAGAATTTTGGATATGGATATTTCTGTCAGTGTAATTTTATATACATATATCTAGAATATATGCTTAGTAATTATGCACACACACACACACACACACACACACACACAACTGTGGACAAATGTGTTGTCTGGATCAGGATTTTGCGCTACCCCCGCTGATGTATTGTTGTTATAGTTTTTATTGTTGTTGTTTTAACTGATAAGCATCGCTTCCGGTTTTTTGCTTTCTTTCTTTCCTTCCACATACAATATGTATGTATGTTATTTTGTTTTTGTTGTTTTTTCTCCCACTTAACATTTATTTTGTTGTTAGTGTTGTTGCGCACTTAGATCACTCAAAGATCGGAGATTGGATCACACCACATTAAACCGCAACACCATCTACTACTAAAATACTACGACTTCAGTACAATTTTCAACTTTCCTACATGGGTTTTTTATAATTTGTATAAAAAAGATACATATATATATGTATGTGTGTTTGGTTGTACATATATAGTGTAAATGTTGTTTGAAGTACTCATAGTATCTCCTCGTCTCGAGGGTTAGTCGTGTGTATCATAAAAACAGGGGTTCTCACTCGCTTCATCTATGTGTATGTATATACCTACATGTAGATATCTTTCGGTGGCACCTTGCTGTTTTTGTTGTTATTGTTGGCTGTTGGTTGTTGTTATTATTATTATTATTATTATTATTCCCGTTGCTTTATTAATGGATTCTACTTGAGTCCATTTAGCTTAAAGTCGACGGACGCACACCGTCGAGCATCGTTGGGCTTCTTACTTAGTCAGTTGTGTAAAATGTATTTTAACTAATTTTGTTGTTCTTGTTGTTGCGTTTTTGTCCTAAATGAACAAAATATTAAAAGCAAAAAAAAAAAAAAAAAAACCCCCCCCAAAAAGAAATCTGTAAATTTTTGTTGTTATATGAAATTTGGTTAAAATGTTTTTTACTTCGTTGAGCGCGATTTTCACTTGTTGATATCGTTTAGCACCTGACATATTTCTAACTTATATATATGAATGTACATATATATTATACATGTGTGTGTGTGTGTGTGACTGTGTGTGTTTGTCTTATCTATTGTTTATGCTAAAGATATAAAATAAAAACTGAGTTAAATATTATTTTCAACGCAGCTGAAGTCAACGAACCGCGCCTAAGCAAGTTTACAATAAACATATTTTTCTCGCATGCGAGAAATTATGTCAAGTGATGTAATTAAAAGTAATTTTGAATAGAAAAATTATTAAAAAAAAAAAAAAAAAAAAAAAAATTACAAATAATCTTCAGTTTGTTAGCAAAAGATACCGAAAAAAGAGGAAGGAAATGTACAAAAATAAGAAACAGAACTACTACTTGCCAAATGGCCTCCCTCTGTTTTTTATTTCAGTTCATAGTACCAGGCATATTTTCTCTGTTCTGTTTCTGAGAATGGATACTGTGAATAATATTCTATTTGTGCTGCACTCTACCACAAAGTTTATCTTCCACAATGGGTGCTCTATCGAATTTTTTCACCAATTGCCTCAGATTTTCACTTGGGTTAAAGTCTGGGCTTTGAATCAGCTACTCCTTCAACTGAAACGATCACTCTGTAAGCGTCTAGAGTCTAGGCTATATGCACAGCAATAATGCACAGTTTCGATTACCATCTTGTTAATAATAATCTTTTCATATTTGATATAGGAGAAGAATTTCACCAAATTGGTTCGTGGAATATACATATACCCACCCCATTCTATTTACCACTACATCTTCATCTATTTTATTGATGAATGCATCTGAGGTTTAGAAATTTATAAATCAATTTATTCAATTCAAAATGATGACCCGGCAGCAGCCTCAGCTCTCTTCCAGATCGAACTAGTCCTAATTGGGTAGCAGAGAGTGGATGAGGTGGAATATAGGAGTAAATGCTGAGAAGTCCACATACATCACATTCCCGTTAAACCACATGAAATGTTTAATGAATGTTTATATTTTGCATCAATTTGGAGAAAACAGTTTTCAAATAGAAAAATCCTTTTCCATTTTTGTCCTTGGCTTTGATACATTTTTTTTTTTGATTCCCCACAAACAAATTCAGTTCTTTTTGGCCAATCTTTAGCTAATAGTGATGTTTAGTAACTTTACTATGCATATGTATGTTTCTGTTAAAATCACTGAGTATACAATGGGTATTGATGGATAGAGCCTGCCATTATGGAGTATTACGGCTTTTAAACTTGTTTTGGAATCACCAATAAAACGCCACGGTATTCCAAGTTCTTCCACTAGACAATTGTCTATTTCGTTCCCGGTGAGCAGATACTTTCGTGTTAGGGGATAACAAGTGCCATTATTGTAAATTCAGAATTGAGAACATAAATCAAATCATTCAATTCCTGCTGTTCAATTAAATATGGTTGCAGCTTGAAGTTTTCAAAAAATTGATACTCCGATATACTTATGTGAATTAATCTCAATATCTTCTTCGTCATTGAATGAAAAAGAAAAAAAAGAAAAAAAAAAAATGTTCTTCATGTGTGGTGTCTGTTATTAAAGGAACGGGATATTTCTCACTGTGAGGAATTGGTTTAGATTCTGATGTCACATTTGAATATTCTAATTTACTCTAGTTATAAAATTAAAGACTAATCGACTTTAACAGATCACAAGCACAACACAAAGAAACAGATCATAGATTTCGTGGACTTCTTCATCCATCGCACCCCATCTATGGGGTAATGAGAAAATGATTCTTACCTTTATAATGACCCTCGTGCTCATAATTTATGTTCTCTACTGTTCAATTGTTTAATGTTATCATAATGTTATAATAGTTATCACAAATCGAATAATATAATGGCGATGATGATCTTATCACATGATATTCGACAGTGTAGTAGAAAATATTACAAATTTATTGAAAAAGATTTTTAATCTTTTTTTTTTTTTGTTTAAAAATTTTGGTGAAAAACTATGGAAAACAATCTGCATGTTGCATGTTGTCATGAGTCATAAAACAATGTTGCATGTTAATTTTTTTATTTTATTATGAATAAGGAGCAACAACAGAAAACATAACGCAAAGTGTAAAATGTAAACGTAAAATCAAGTAAATGAATAAATGAGGAAATGAATGAATGAATGAATGAATGAATGGACAACTGATGGTTTGAGTATGGTTACGAAGCTCCTAACTCTCCTGAACAAACACATACACACACACATTGCACTTAGTGATGATGATGGTTAGTAGTGTTGTGTTTCATGTAAGCCACGTTTACTTGCATTTTATTAATATTATTTCTATGTTTTGTTTTTTTGTTTTTTTTTTTATTTTGATTTTGTTTCATTTACGATTACATAAGAATATAATATCGCAATTAATCGCGTTTAACAGAAAAATTTGCTTTTGAAATGAAAATGAAGAAGTTAAAAGTGGGTAAAGTGCAACATTGTTATTGCAAGCAATTGCACGCGACATGCAACAATTAAAACAGAAATACTTAAAAACCCATACATGTATGTATGTACAGCGTATACACATATATACCATGTTATGTTCATACAATAATTATAGAATGGCATATTTTTTCTTGGATTTTTTTGAAGGTAAAATTCTTTAGATTTCTGTCAATCTAAAAATCGCATCAAGACCGAACTCTGAAAATATACAGGTGAACATCTTTAGGAATTAAATTCTTAAAATCATGGTGACCACCATTTTTCCAATTCTTGTTCAATTGTTACCACATGTGCCAACGGTTTGCTATCACCTTTATAGGATTAGTACTTATTCCTCAAAACTATAGTTATTTTGTAGACATGTTACATATTAATATACGTTTTATGAACATGTTAACAAAAGTTTCAGCCAAAGAACGTTTTTTTAATTAACTTAACTTTTTTGTTTGTGAACCGATTGGAATGAAATAAACGCTATATGTTTCAGAAAGCTTAATACAATACACCAGTGTTACCCGCATTGAAATCGATAAAGCCGTTTCTAAAAGATTAGCACAGAGAGAAAGGCCTTTACAATTTTATATGTATATAGGAAGATATAGATATCTTGCCATTATTCCCTGTTATAAAATGTTTATTAAAAAAAAATAACCAGTGTTAATCAAATCATCAGTATACATATGTGTAGGATTGTGATGAATATCTATTACTCTACCCTAATTTTATATAATAAAAAATGTATGATATGATATTATTTGAACTCAATTATCTTAGCATCTTCCACCATCTATGGTATGGTGACAGAGAAGCTCTTTATCTTGTATTGCTCTCAAATGGGCCAAGTAAGAATATTGAATTGTTTAGCTTTAATTCTGAGTCTAAGATTATCAAGAGCGGATATCTTCATGACGATAACGTCAGAGTAGCAGCTCACATTGTGTGGCAAGCCCCCTCTATCGATCTTGCAGAGATCATGTGAGTTAACGTGAATCAGAAAAATCTGATGTTCATGTCACAGTGTGGTAACTAACTTTTTGTAGTTAGATTCATCGAAGGACACAGGCAGAATGCAGAAAACAACTTGATGCTTGCTTAAGCCTGTGTAAATTTGGTGAGACCATGAACAAGTCACTTATGAGCAATGAGCAACTGCATCATTATCACTTCTTATTGTATAGTCTTGATATCCATGGCGGCTTAAACAACGGGCGATGCAAAGTGAACATCTAAGTCAACATCAGCTATTTTCTAGTAGTTAAGTCGTTACTGAACATCGAAAATAGATAAAATTTCTAGAAAATCCACCGTGAAATGTCTGTATTGGTGGGGCTAAATTCTCCATAGTTTCCATTTTATATATAAGCATCTCTAAACATTGTTATGGGACATATGGGCATTGTGGTTACAACTATTTGCTTTAAGAGCACAGAGATTACTCAATCAGTTAAATACAACACATTTTAACTACAGTTGAATCTCAATTATCTGTATAGCTCATTACGGTACATCTGTTTTGTTGTAGTGCAAACGACGTAGTAATCATGGTCAGATTTATGTTGGAATTTCTAGTCATCTGTGTATGCAATCATTCGTCCAAAAAATATCTCCTGTGAGGGAGCAGTACATATAATATACTACGTATAATTGGCTACGAATTTTCTGCATGTAATGAGTAAATTGTAGTTTTTCCTTTGTATTTTCTCAGTCTAATTCCTTGGAAATTGACGCATATGCATTTCATAGATAATATAAATAAATCGTGTATGAAAGGTCATAAAGAAAACTGAAATCAATTAGCCAGCATCACGGTTAACAAATATTTTTAATTGTTGGAGGTCCGAATAATCGAGGTTCGACTGTATTGGAATTCAGTAGCAACAAGGAACTTTATTTATGATAAAAATGTTTATGATGAGTGGTGCGCTGATGCTTATGATAATGATGGCGTCATCACAATAGTAGCAGTAGCAACCATTTTATTTTATTTTTTTGTTTTTTTTTTGCTTTTCGAAACATTTTTGCATAAATTTCCATCATCAGAAGGTAGGAAGGTATCAGTGAAGATATGATGATATTCTCTGTTCATTATTTGCCATCCATTGCCTTCGTTTGAACGTCATCGTCATCGTCATCTTCATTTTTAATATTTTCATTGTAGATGTGTTGACCTTTTTCTTTTTTTTTTATTCGCAACATGTAATCAAAACAAAAGACTTAAGAAACGAACTTCCTAACTTACATACATATTTACAAACTTCATTGTTCTGATGCTGTGGCTGGCTGTTGATGCTGATGCTGATGAAAAGCAATCAAGAAATATACAGAAAATGAACGTACAAACGAGATAAAATGAAAAGGAACAAAGCAATAGAATTTAATGAAGTTTAGCACGATCCAACTAAGTTGAAGATACAATAATTGGTGATGAACGATGAACGTTACCATTGATGGATGTTAAGGACAAAGATGTATAAAGGAGTTGAAGTCAATTTCGTTTCTGAATCTTCAAATAAAAAAAGAAAAAAAAAAAAACCATCAGAAAAGATACTGTAAAATAATGAGATAAACGCAAAGAATTAACAGTGCATTGGTATTTGGCATTTTTGCATGTTGCAACTAAATTACTATTACTACATAGTATTGTTCTAATCCAAACTGAACCAAGTCAAATTAATCATGCAGCTGCTAAAAGCAAAAAGTATTGTACATACAATACAAAATCAATGCACTTGGTACCCGCACTTGAAATACATATGTAGAAACGAGATAAGTGTACGATATACATGCATATTCACAGTGAGATATATGTATGTATGTATGTAGTGCAAAGTATGTTGTAGTTAAAGACAAGATATTCATACGATACTACATAGTTGCCATGTTGTTATTGTGATCTGTTGTGTTGTGTTGTGTTCTTCGTTGTGTTGTCTTTCATTAATGGCAACTTACTTCCAATCGTGTTGTTTTGGCTAAAGAGTGATTTTTCAGATACTTTTTGCATCTTTTTGCTTTAACTTAAATTATACTGCATTTAACCATGTTATTGTTGTTGCTATTTTCTTATTTTCCTTTTTTAAGGCCAACAGCAGCAACAACAAGAACAACAACAACAACAACAACAACATTTACATATTGTAGAATCTTTTTCTTCTCATGATGTCGTTTTTTTTTTTTTTGTTTGCTTTTAGCATGTTTTGATTGTAATTGAGCAAATGGCTGCGTTTATTCTATGAAAAAAAAAGCAGAGAAAAATGATGAAGAAGACGAAACCAAACTAACAATCTCAGAAATAATGGCTTCACCATACACATATATACATATACACTCACATATATAATCATATGTACTTAATTTACATAAAGTCAACTCCTTTTATAAACGAAAACGTTTTTAGCCTTTTGAGAAAATAAAACAAAAACAAAAAAAAAAAGCTGTGCAATAAAATCCGGCAAATTAGTATCTTGGACTCATTGAAGGAGAACATTAACAATACAAAAGTCATATTAACAACATGCAAAAATTTAATACAAATAATATATAGCATCAAAATATAATACTTGACGTATGATTATTTTCAGTAATGTCATGTCAATAAATGCACTCGCAAGCTGTGACTTGAATCATCTTCATTACATGAAACATGAATCATGGATTATTGCGAAAATGTTTTTAAAAAATTTTTTTTTTTATTTTAGTTTGTAAATGACTGTTATTTATTAAATTTATTACAAGTAGATCAGTTTTTACTCTCTCCTTATATATGTGATTCTTATAAAGCAAATACAGACAATTATATGACTTAAACTGATCGGGATCATATGATAATTTCGCAATAGATGAAAATGGTTTTATATGTATATTTCAAATGAATTTATCCAGCAACATTCAATTGAAAATTTTAGGCGTGAAATAGGAAAGTCGGTTACATTAATATTTTGGTGTGAAAAACTATTATTCAGGGAACACATTTCTTTCATTATAGGGGCATTGTATCCCCTCATAAAAAGATACTCTCGTCTTAATATAGATAACAAAATGTATATGTTTAGATCAATTATTCAAGCTGTAATATTTTACGGAGCACCACAGTATAGTCTGACATTGCTAAATGTCACATTGAAAAACTCCAAGTCACGCAAAATAAGATTTTAAAAATGTTTTCCAACTAACATTGACGTAATTTATTAAAATAGAATTGGTGTCCGACATACTGGATAGGCTTTATGCTAACTTTAGATAGAATAGATGTACATATATATTCTTTTTATTGTAAAAACTGTTTACTGTTATGTATTCCTAATGTATTCTTAAGTAGAAAAGGAAGGGATCCTGAACTCTAAATTAAGTAATTTTAGAATATATGAAATGATGAAATGAATCTATGCATCATGGACGAAATAAGATTGTATTTTTTCTATTCAGTAGAGGAAAATATCAAATAACTAAGAATCTGTGAGCTCTTAATATAAACTAATGACAATCTGGGTAATGTGTATCATTGTATATATACTAGTAACTAGTATTTACTTTTATAACTCATTTGAATACTTGATTTGTGCAGTAAACTCATATTCAGAGACCGAGAGAATCAAGATATCAAATATCATAGACATGTGCACAGTTTGGATTGAATGTATATTAAGCTTTATAACACCAAGCCATGCTTCCAATTATTGTACAGTCTTATCACTTGCTTTGATAATGTGTTATGGATAACAGATGCCATTCATCAAAGAAGAAAGGAATATTCTATTTTTAAACGTACATATAATATTCTAAGAAGCCGATTTTGTGAAAGAGAACAAACATTTCACGGAACTTTGGAATAATTGTATTGAAAAATATGTGCATATATGCAGAATCTATATAGTTAAATAGTTAAATATGTATTGAAAGTAGACTGGCTTGTAAGAGTGTTATCACTAGGTGATTTTCAGAATTTAATCGTGGCCGACAAATTACGTAAAGCTCGCTCAGTGTTAGTAAGTCAGTTTTGCCAGAAATTATGGACGCTGTGCTTGAACTGATATTACAAGACAGTCATATGACTTATCGAAAGATTGAGGAATCGTTGGACATAAACTCTATGCTGCATGTACGTTTGAATGACGAGAAGATTTAAAAGAAGGGTCATGCCTTCAAGCAAATAGAAGAAATACAAACTTTAAGACGCATAAAATTATGATATGCGGCGAATCTTGGATCTATGCATATGAACCCGTAACCATGGGTCTGAAAAGACAAGCCAAAGCCAACAAAAGTTATTCCGTAGCAACGTTGGATTATAAGTTCTGATATAGTAACAAGCAATGGATCATTTTTCTTCTCGACTATGAGGCCTCTCACAAGTCGAATCACACAAGACACAAAATTGGCAAAATTATATCGAAAATTGGTTTAAGCGAAAGCAAAAGTCTATTGATTTTCATAGAGAATATTATGAAAAGCATTCAAATGGATTCCAATCAAAAATATTTGTTTGCGTTTTCTATTCTCGAAATATAAGAAGAATCCCTCATAGTTGGGTCTATTAAGTTCCTGCGAATGTACATCGGGGAGAATAAGACCCAATAAAAAATATATAAGTATAATATGGAAAAGTATGACGTGATGAATTAATATAAGTGAGAAGAAGTTGGAAACGCTTTGATTGTACTAGATACAGAGTATTCAATAGTCGAACGTACTTAATTATAACGCTTTTTTTTTTAAACTTTGTTGTCTATTACAAAGCAATAAAGTATAAATGTTTAAGTAACTCAGTTTAGAAGGTCAAATGGGTGTAAAACAGTAAAAAATGCTATTAAAAGCAAAGAAAAAAAAAAAATAGGCATCATAACACTTCCGTCTTAAAAAATATTAAATGAAATGTGAATGAATCAAAAATTTTGAACACCAAACAACAATTTGAAATTAATACAATACACAAACAACTAAGTACAATAACACAGCAACGGCTTAAATTATGAATGGAAGAATGATCCAATAAATGCACGCATGAATGAATGAGTGAGTGAATGAATGAGTTTTCCACAACAAATCTGTTTTCTTATTTTAAATGCCCATATAAATATTTGGAGCAATCAATTGATTGAACGAACAAATGAATAAAAGCCTACAGATTTACAATATGATTCTTTTTCGTTCAAGTGTCGCATATTTTCTCAATAATCTTTAAATGCCCAGACAAAGCACTACTAACGAGGTGTTATAATACTATATTGTGTATAAATAGAGAAAGACTAATGGACTGACTGATAAACAGAGAGAGAGAGAGAGAGAGAGAGAGAGAGATAGAGATGAGGTTTACTTATGACAACAATTCAAACCTAAGCGATCCGATTGGATTGAAATTAATCCAAATTGTGAAATTTATGATCATATAATAGTTTTTAATCCATACATTATACGAAAGGGTTCTTTGTTAATTTTTCAACTTGAATCATTTCAATATGAATGAATATCAATAAATGTTTACGAACATTTAGATTTATTTATAAATTCAATTAGTTATTATCTATAAAAATCTGTCAAATACCTAAAACTAACACTGAATCATAACAATTTCATATTACATATACCTAATAAGTATTAAAAACTAAAGAATAAACGCTGATAGTGGAGACTGAGGGCAACAAGCTTCTGATTTACAAGATTGAATAGTGAAACCTTTATATTGACTGTCGAATTCAATATAAGAGATTTTGTAATGATTAGAATGAATGCAAATGATAAATGTATCTATAGTTTATCAAGAACACGACTGTTCATCAAGATCTTGAGACTCTCTATGGTAACAGATTAGATCATAAGAGATTATAGATTGAAGATTTCAATCAAAGCAAGTTACATCAAGAACATCATCATTCATAACTGTATGTATGTATTAGATCTTAAGAGCTCTCATAGAAAATGATGGGATCGTTTGATTTTTCCGAAATTATGTAAAGAAATTACAATATGAGCTTGATTAGAAAAATTGCACATGCTTTCTTGAAAATCTTTGGAACCCTTTAGATAAATGATGGCAATAATTTGTTTGGATTTTGCCAACTTCATGTAATACGAGTATTTCGTGATTTCATCTTAAGAATATTGAATTCTACTCATGAGGAGTTATCCCTAAGACCTTCCATTATTTACTGATTTGAAAGACTTAATACTTGGTCAAAATGAGAATGCCATTGCTTTCAATTATTATTTATTATTACTTCTTACTCGTATTATACTTTTAACCAGCCTTAAGCTTGTTCTATGCTGTTGGAAATACCAAAGTCATGTATACAATTTCTGTCATTTAGTATTCCAGTTTAATCAACAAAACTTTTAACAGAAGCAGCATCATCAGCAAAACAGTAAAAGATGATTACAATGATGTGTTGATGCTGAAGATGATTTGCCGTAAAAATTAAAACCAATTCATCTCCGAATGCGTTCAAGAGCAACATTTAACGCTTTACGCATTGATTAAATGCGGCATCAAACATTCACTCACTCACTCACTCAATCACCCATTCATTCAGTCATTCATTCATTGAATGCAAGCAGGCAGGAAGGCAGGAAGGCATGAGTCAATGAATGAAATCATATTAAAGATAGATGATACATACACACACATACATACATATGGTATACATGGTAACAGTTATGTAGTATGTTATGTGAGACGAAGTAAAACGATTGAAACCAGAGAATAGATCGCTATTAACACATAATGAGAAAATATTTTTGTACTTCATTCATTCATTGATCGGTTCGATTCTTCAATTCATTCCCCTTTCCTATTTTTTTTCCCCTTCTTTTCCATCCATTATCCATCATTCATTCATTCATTGATTCGTTCGATCGATCGTTCGTTGGATCATTGGATCGTTCATATAGTAAATTTATTCGATGGTTTGATTTTGCTGCGTAATTTGTGTTAAGTGGTTCAGCCTTCTTCATTTGACTTTAGCTTACTTACATACAACAACACTAAGAGGTGAGTAAAAACCCGACCGAGCGAGGGGAGTATGAAGGAGTCATGAACAGTGACCAGTCACCAGTCACTGGTCACTAGTCAATAGTCAACAAACTTCATCATCATTAAGAGTCAATTCCAATCTAAATTTGGAGCTTCATTTCATGCTTTTTGAAGGCGTTTAGTTGTATCTTTTTGTGTGTGTTTTATTATTTTGTTTTCTTCTTGTTGATCTTAACCGGCACTACTGAAAACTTATAGAAAAACATACGAGAAAAAAAGTAAACAAAAAAAAATAGAACAAGTAAGAAGAAAGCAAAATAAATAAATGAAAAGCGGCAAATACTGTCACCGCCCACTTGAATGTTAAAGCTTCTTCAACTTCTCTCCAAACAACTTTAACATCTTCAGCTTCCTTTACTAATTCGGCATCAAATGGGAAGCGATCAAGGGAACTTCTTTGATCTCTTCCGTGCAATTTTGTTTATTTTTGTTAATAATCCTAACCCAATTCCCTCCGATCCTCCCCCGATTTCAACAATAAAACGATTTCAACAATAATACAAACAGTGAGAAGTAAAAAATCAAAACACAAAACTCAAAGCACATCAGTGCTCCCTCCTAAGCACTCTTAGCACTCATTCAGTAAATCATGTTATGGGCGCGAAAATTGTCTGACTTGCATTTAGGATAAATTTGAGTAGTTTTGAGAAGAGAAGAAACCAAGCGACCGATCCGATGAGCCACTGTTTTCAGCTACTGAATGATCAATTCAATGATGTTGATAATAATAATGATGATCATGCAGATGTAGATGATGATCTTGTGTTTTGCTATGAATGTTGATCATGACACAGCGACATTTTTTCATGATTATATACATAAATTTATAATGCCCTTAGGTGCCTTAAATGAAGTGGATTTACATCGCATAATTCAAAAGTTATAAAACGTTTATCATTTTCTCTCTTTGTATAACTTCTTTCACATATGTACATAATCTATATACATGTGCACATTATTTTATGGACATGTTTGCAATGCTTAGAAGAATACATATATGCAACAGAGTCGCCTCCACCCGGTGTACTCGTATACGGAAATAATCAGAATCAGAACCGATTCATTGGGAGAGTTCATTAAAATATGCTTTATACATTTGAAATTTGTTTTACATAAACTAGTCTCTTAATTTTTGTATTATTTTCAATAGGAGCTGCTTAATGTTATATGTTTTTGTCTGTTTACCGATTACTGGATGAGAAAACCTCGATTGCAACGCAATTTGGAATAGAGTAGTAAAATCTCTTAAGGAAATAAAACATTTGATCATTTGCATCTAATACATATCAATCATATTATATTTCTATTTAAATATTATTATTTTTATTTCTATTCTTAAACTTAAGGACCCGATTTTAAACGGTTGTTATTTCAACTTTTTTTCCAAATAACTTCAACCTTTTCCCAAATTTTCAATTCTTATGCGAATGAGACTGTAGTGATCTGAGTTAGGAATCGAAGATGAGAACTGGTTTGAAGGAGATAATTCTTATGTATGGCCAATCAATTTCAATCTATTTTGGTTTCTAAATGTGTCTACTTACCATATGAGAAAGGAAAGTCATTTTCGATGGAATCGAATTTAATATTCTTTGTTGTAGGATAAAATATTCAAACCCAAATGTTGGCAAATCTTTTGCTAGTCATCATCATCATCATTTCTATTGTTATTAAAATCGCAATCTTTAAATCTTTTCCCATTTGGCTTCTTTCTTTAAATTTAACTAATTTCAAGTGCAAGGGTTCAAGAAAAGGTCACTAGAACTCTTAACATGATCAGCTACTTGATCTTAGTTGTTTTGGATTCATTTGCACATTTGTTGGCTTTAACTCTATCATACGATAGATAAATCGATTGATCGATCGATCATTATCACGTCAAAAGTCATTTCATCAATCTTTTTATGGCTATCATATGCTGTGGTGTCTATCTCTAGATTCAATGTAGATTTTCAATGATTAGAGATCGGTTTGGATCAATAAGTTAAGTTAAGTTAAGTCGTTTTTTGTTTTCTTCGTTTCTCCTTTTTTTTTTTTTTTTTTTTTGTTTGCCTTCAAGTTGTATAATAATAGACAATATACGTAAAAAAAAAAATAGTGAGTGAAGTTTTGGAACAAAAAACATGATATTTTTGTCTTTCTTTGAAATGAAAAATAAAATTTAAATGAGCTTTTAAAGTTTTTTAGCTACTGTTTGACGCACTTGAAGCAGCAGCAGCAGCAGCTAACGTTAAAACAAAAAAAAAAAAAAACCGACTTCATCCAACTCAATCGAATCAATCTATAGTTTGGGTTAGGTTACAAAGACGCCTGCCTGCCTAGAGGTGATCAACGCCAAATGGTTGACTTAGGATTGATTTTATATTGAATGAATTGTTTATATTCAAATGGATTTTTGATCTGATGATGATGATCATGGTACAAAAGTATAGTATAAGACTGGTAGCTTGTAATGATAGTGATGGGGAGCTAAGGCGAAGTGGTGAATGGTGAGAAGATGAAACAAAGAATTGCTATTATTAATGATTAGAAACGCTTTACTGGGTATAATATTGACAAGCGTTTATTAACGATTTTATAATAGCTCGAAAAATATCGAATTATCAGCCATGAATATGCAACGAGACAAGCACTGAAGGCTCTGTCGTGACTCTCCATCCAATTCACCATCACCATTCACCATTCACCATCACATACTCCACTCCTCTCCATCAAATATCTCGAAATGAATGATTTTTCGGACTTTCCGTCGTCTATTTTTGTCTGTCGGCAAATATCAGTTGAATGTATCTATCTACATATGTCTATCTATCGATCTATCGATCTATCTACCGATCTAACTTTGGGTTTGGTCAGTTTGAACATATATTATTTGCTTAGCTGTAGGCAATTTCTATGTTTTTTTTCATCTATCTATATATATAAGTAATAATAATGAAATATCTTAGTAAAAGAAAAGTTTTTAATCATTTTGCTTAAGACAGGAAGCCTCTTTAAATAATCAATCGAACGAACTTTGGGTTAAGTTTCTTAGGGGTAACCCGGGGCTCGCTTTGACGAACATCAATTATAACTGCTTTATTAATACCATCTTCATCAACATTATCATTATCATCATTATGATCACCACGTGCTCAATG
Source organism: Amiota albilabris (assembly GCA_037040105.1). Classification (NCBI taxonomy): domain Eukaryota; kingdom Metazoa; phylum Arthropoda; class Insecta; order Diptera; family Drosophilidae; genus Amiota; species Amiota albilabris. The sequence continues at coordinate 13,879 of JBANCV010000101.1, read as the reverse complement.
TCCCTTAGCGTTTGACCTCCTAAGTTTTTGGGCGTTTTCAATCATAACCATCATCATCATCATCATCATCATCATTGAAAATTGTGTTATGCATTAATGGATAACTGGTAATGCCCCTTTACCTACATTCACAACACATTATCACTGCATCGTTCATTCATTAATACAATCATTCATAAATGTGCATATGTGCATAAATACTATGGTAAAGAACTTTCTCATTTCCACTTGACTGCAAATAGTCAAATGCATCGAACTGTTGAATTGCGTTTCTCAATTTCATTTTATTTATCAATCATTATTGCAATTGCATCAACTCTAGTCATAACTATTATATTGTAATATTAACTTCGGCAATACTGAAGATTCAATTACCTATAACAAACAAAGAATGAAACTTCTTACAAATCAATATGTGTATACACTTATTACTCCAGAACAATGGCTGGATGCTTTTCTCAATATGTTGTTCTCACTTAAAACCCAAAGATTTAGCAAAATGCATTTAGTGCGAGTCTTGAGGCTTACCCAAATAATCGTGTACTAGATTGTAGTGGGAGTAATCGTCGACTCAAAAGAAGTAACCAACTTGAATTTTTCAGATCCCTGAATCAATGTTTAATATAAATTATTCTGTCAATAAATATTTATGTACATATGAATGTATGTATATTTCTCTCTGATTTAAATCGACGAAGATTTGGAGGAGCAACACTTAATGAGGTCTTCACTTTGTTGGAATTTGCTGGAAAAATTCATATTACTTAGACCTCAATTTACTATAATACCCTATGTATATAGAAACAGAAGTTTGCTTAAAATCATTTCAGCACGATAACTCAAAATATGTAAGTTGGCATCTGTTTATATTGCTGTTCATGGTTAGATCGATTCCTCTCTAGATTAATATCAATCAGGTTTATCAAAATTTCAATTGTGTTACAAATATATTAGTAAGATCATAATACCATACCCACCACTTCTATTGGTAAATGGGGAAAGATATTTTGAAAACAAAGAAAATCCCAACCATGAACTTAAAACGAAATTCACTGACGCATTGAAATTCATTGTCCATTTTCATATAAAATGGTAGAGGGGGAAGGTAAAGGAAAAACAGAAACAAAAAATATGAGAAAAATGCGTGTAGCTCAATATTGGTTTAACCGCAAAAAAATTTACGTAAATGTCTACATTAACGCGGAGTACACTCTAAAAAAATATATATACCATAAGTAAATGCGAAAGTTATTTTATACACTGTAAAAAAATAAAGCATAACATATTTTCGTTTCTAGTTACAAAACGACGTAAAGATGTACATACATATTTCAAAGATTATATGGTCAATCCCTTAATCCATTCAAATTTACTTAATAAATGTATGATACATATATATACTGTCAAAGATGCCGAAAGCGTTTCATATATTATTTATAGATCTTTAACATGTGCGTAGATATATCTGCAGATTATCTTCATACTTTCCTTTGCCATTTTCATCCTTAAGGATGCAGTAATAAATGAAAATGGGACCTCTGGCATTTCATGACTTCAAGAAGTTTCAGTTCCTATAATGTACATATCTGTGTATGTATATGTATTCTTAATAAACAAATATTATATGATTTAATAAAAAAAAAAAAATCAGCCAATTGCGAGTCGGATACTGTAGATACTGTATATTTTTTTGCTGTATGTTTCAGTGACCATACTTGATTTTAACCCATTTGAATGAATATGAAAGAGATGACTTTTAAACAATGGAAATGAGCACACCTTCCTGTATGGAATAAATGATCAAGTCACAAACAGATTTCTTGTATGGGGACCCCTTTCAGTTTTTAATTTTATATTAGGTTTATTATTTGTTGTTTTTATGACAATAGAAATACATATTCTGTGAAAATTTCAACTGTCTATCTATTACGGTTCATAAGACACAGTCGGAGTCGGAGTCGGACAAGCGGACGGACGGACAGCGGACCCGTTAGCATCCTCCTTTGTGTACGGAAGCTTTAAAAGTCAATACATCTGCTATAAATATGTCTAAGAATGAGCATCTGAAGATTGCGTTAATATTTTTTTTTGGTTTTTTTTTTTTTTTTTTGCAAATGCACAAATGTTACACTTAAATGAAGATACAAAACACAAAAATATTCATTTGTGTGTAACACTAAATTGTTCAGTTTAGAAATTGTTCATTTATTGCATGCAAATAAGAGTGCGTAACTAAACGCACAATGTCAATGTACGACAATAATTTACGCAGTTAAATCACACACTCACCACCACATAAAAACACATGCCTCAGATACAAATATACTTTCCGGGGCTTGATGATTTGTCGCACAATGAAAAATACATGATAAACTGAGGAGAAACATTTAAATATTTAATGCTTTCCATTGTCTAGAAAAAGATCTCCTTTTATGTATCTCTCACTCACTCACTAGGTAGTATTTAGTATCTTTGTATCTTTTCTTGGCAAAATAATATATATTTTTTTTATTATTTTCTTTTTCAGTAAATTACTAGTTTCCGCTAATAAATGCAGCTATTTGCTTAAACAATAATTTTACCGCATAAAGGGAAAAGTTTGCAAGAAAAAGTTAAACATTTAGGTATGTTTCCTTTTTTTTTGTATTATGTTATTGTCATCTTTTTTGTATTGTTGTTAATAATAATTTATTGAAACAGTGAAGCGTAAATGCACGTGGAAGCGAAATGCGTAACTAGAAGAAAATTGGTTAATAAATGCAGTGAATGCAGCAGGCCTAAAAGAACAATAACAGATACATTTGTATCTACGTATGTACATATGTATGTAAGTAATGTATATACATATCTATAACAGTAGCTTGCACGCATGTGCGTAGAAGTCGAAGTTGATTGCTGTCGTCATTGTTGTTGTTGTGGTTGCTGCTGCTTTTGTTGTTGTTGGTTATAATATTTTGTGAGTGTTGCCAATTAATCAACTGATTTAACGCAAATTAAGGCTGCCATTCATTTCAGAAACCTCACGACTGACTCGGTCCACATGACCTCGAATAATAATACATATAACATAAATACTATATAAAATGTATGTAGTAAATCTAATAAACAAAACTCACAACATCCAATTGGATTGTAATGAGTATCATGAGTATGATGATGATGATGATGATGTTTATGATTTGATTTGATGATAATCAAGATGATGATTGTAAATTGGATTACATTGAATGTACTCATAATAAATCCAATGAACCGATCTGAATGATGTTTATCTGCTTGTCTGTCTATGTGTCCCTTTAAAAGGCGTTTAACACGTGTAAGTGGCGTGGATTTATGAAAAACAACAAAAACAAGAGAAATATTTACAAAATTTATGAAAAAAAAAAATAAAAAAAAAACCAGGTAGCTGGCGGCTTTCATAGATCAACCGACAACCGACCGATCAGTGAACCATCCTCCTGAATTTCAACGGCGCCGACAAAGTGCTCAGCATAATTTCTTGCCTCATGCATTTTTCGTTCTTCATTCATTCAGATGATCGAATTGGAAATTAAAAAAGAATTTTGTACAGCAGCAGCGCACCCATTTAAAAACCTTTTAACTTATCAAACACGCCCATTTTTCGCCTTTATATTTCATACACACATTCACCCAAACTTTGAGTAAATAAGTATATACATATGTACACATATACGTATGTATGTGTGCCTATGTAAAGGTATATCAATTTAGCATTCAAAGATTCAACATTCTGAGCCAAAAAAAAAAAAAAAAAAAAAACGAAAGAAAAATTTAAAAAAAACCCATCAAGAACCAGAACCAGCTTAGGCGCCACCCTGACGCCAGCCGGAAACCGTTTACCGGGCGGCATCCGAACTAATCTCTCACTCTCTCTATGTTTCTCTTCAATTTTCCCATTCCCATTTCCATTCTTAGTCTTATGCGGATCATGTTCGGGTGTTAAAATCAAACAAAATTTGTGTTTAGGTTTTAATTTCTTTCTATTATTTTTTATTTTTTTTATCTTGGTTCTGGCAGCAATGTTGAGCCTCCTTGACTAATATGCCATGGCAATAATTATCGGCGACGATAATCACCCTCACCTGTGTCTAACTATATGAATGTGTGTGTGTGTGTGTGTGTAGATTCTTTTTGACAGGATTCAAATGTAATCCAATTAAACGCTGTATAAAGTCTGCTTAACGCCCACACAAAAAGTGACCCCCGATGCAATTAAATTTTCACTTGATATATGATATTTTATTTTCTCTTATTTTTTCTGTCTTTCTTTCTTACCCTTCTAGTTTACTGTCTCTTTCTATAATACATACTAGATCTGTATGTGTGGTAGATCCTTTGCAATTTTCAATACTTTCCGTGGATATTCTGGCCCTGTCATTTTTGCAAGCATCTCATGAACTATCGGAAATGTTTACAAAATTAAGCTTACTTCCCAAGATAGAAAGTCTATAGGTCAGCAGGTGACTGTCCTTTGGAGTTGACAATTTTACTAATAAAACATATTTCAATAAAAATAAATATCTCTCTTAAATCCAATTAATTTCCCTTCAAGGATTAAACAGTTTCATGACCTTCATCAAATCTTTCATTTTATATTCTAAGATCTCAATTTAACTTTATAGCTTCTACTAGCTATTGTTCATTTTTAATTACTCACAACCATAGCAACTGCAACCGCTCCTGTTCAATCAGTCGATTTCAATGGCAAAATCTTTTTGATCGATCAATCGAGCAAGCGAACGCTTTGTGGGTCTATAATAAAAATGTGTAGCTACTTTATGAGCAAGCGCAACGATGAGTTTGCATAAATTATAACAAAGCTAAACACAGACAAGTGGACAGACAGATAGATAGATGAATGGATGAATGGATGGATGGACAGACTTCTACCGAGGGCAATTCGTTCTATGGGAGAATGTCTGCTCAGCTTAATAATAATAAATACATTTAAATAATTTTGAAAGCACGGCAGGCGGGCGGTTATAGACTTTCTGTTCATAGGTCGTTTGGTCCGTCGGTTGGTCGAAAAGGTTACACTTGAAATAAGCGAGTCAGACTCATGCCATTGTATTGTGGTAGTAAAGTCGAATCGAGTCGAGTCGATTCAAACAAATGCACAGTAGCAAAGCGTAATAGCATTTTGATGGTTATGCTGATGATGATGATGATGGTGATGGCGATGATGATGGTGATACTCGCATTGATGGTAGCGAGGCGGCTGCTTCTGCGGCTGCTACTGCGTCTGTGGGTTTAACTTTAACTATGGTGGCGGCAACAACTTTGACTTGACTTTACGCTTAAATCCATCTATTGGCGGTATTGCCCACCCAGGCATGTTTTACTTTTCATGTTGCGCCGCCACCGAAGCCGCTCCATTTAAAACTTTCCGACTGTTTTCCCCTCTAGTTTAGTGTTGTTGTTACTTCGGTTTCTGCTACATTTGAAAATGTGTACAATATAAACAGTACATATATATCTCTTTATGAACGTTTATTAACCGCAACTAATTTTGGCGTTTTGCATAAGCCATAAAAAATATTTATAATAAAAACTTTAAAGGAAACGAGAAATGAAATTTAAAAAAAAAAAACAAAATTCAATTGTTCTGAAAATAAAGTGCGTTCGCATGATGAGATGGCACAATTTGTTGTAGATTTGTGCAAATTTAAACTGGAACTAAGAAACTGCAATTTAAAAATATTTAACTGAGATACTGGCTCAGATGAAAGGGCAATAAATTAATGGAATTCCATTATGTATGTTAGTCATTATCCAGTCATGAACGAGTAATTTTATTTGCTTAACTGCGGCTATTAAATGGAATGATTACGATTCTGTCATTGATGGTTCATCATCAAAAATTATTATAGCTTTGCAAATCAGTCCAAAATTTTTATACACAGCAGCGCATCCTTTGTGGATTATATAAAGACTTAAGTTCGCATTAACTAACCACTTAATAGTGTTGCATACAGTGGGCAAATGAGCACGAACCGAAACAGACATTCGAACGTCCACACAACAATAGGAATCGGATCGGAATTACAGTAACAGGCAGTGGAGTACTATTGGACTAATGGCTGAAAGGATACCTATTCCCTACCAAGACGCAACTGTGGACATTAAGAAGTATCAGAAAACATCTAAAACCTTCTGACCTGTAATTCTTGTACGACAAGAATCCTTTCTTTAAAGATGCATGCTGTCTAGAAAATTTGTCACTGGCAGACTTGTTTCTGCTGTCGCGTCTTTTGATCGATTCCAAAAGAGTAGGATAACTTTTACATCAACTCATCATACACTATCCTCTTATAGCCATAAAATTGAATACACACTCATGTAATAAGTTACTGAAGAAACAAAGAATGCACAATGTTCAGCGAAGCTTCCATATCTTTTATACCCCAATTTAAATTTTTTTTTAGACAATTGATTTGACAAGAAATGATCTCAATTATAGTAGGCTATGGAAAAATAATTTAAAGAAAATTCAATTACGATTGCAAATGCATTTTCAATGAATTCTACCTCTTCCAGTAGTCCGAAAACTTTGATTTTAGAGAACCACATGTGTATGACAATATTACATGTCTACACCAAATTTCAACTCGACTGGTGGACGGACAGGCGAGAAAATGGAAGAACACCGCCAAATTGGTTTCCCTCATAACGTTAACCACTTGCAGGTGCCCAAATACAATGTATGGGAACTATAGCAGTTGATACTACTCTGTGGTCATACTAAAGATAGTGCATGTATCTTTAAGCTGTGAAAATGGGGCCCATGTTTGATCTGTTCCTTGCAGGCACTTGTCAAAGCTTCTTCAGAATGCATTTTTCCCCAAAAATAGAGTTCTTCATATTTACAAAGGAGTACAATAGTTACATGGCCAGGTCCAGGGTGTGTGATGTACATGGTGGGTAAATGAATTCTATGTACTTACTTTCAAGGCCTTTAGCTTATGGTGGGCGATCAAATTGAGTTGAATCGTAGACCTCCTATTAATCAATGTATAATTGCAAGTCCTTCCACCAATTTTGATGTGCAGTTAGCTATTCTTTAATCTATTAGTAAAAATTTCCGAAAAGAATCGATTTATCAATTTACGGCACTGCAAGTAAAACTAAACTGAACATGTACTCAAGGAATAAAATGCAGTGGTCTTTATAGTTGCTGAAGAAATAAAGAATGTACAATGTGCAGCAAAGCTTTCATATCTTTTATACCCTAATTTAAATTTTATGAAGACAAATTGACAAAAAATGATCTCAATTGTAGTAGGCTATGGAAAAATAATTAAATAAATTCAATTACGATTGCAAATGCATTTTCAATGAATTCTACCTCTTCCAGTAGTCCGAAAACTTTGATTTTAGAGAACCACATGTGTATGACAATATTACATGTCTACACCAAATTTCAACTCGACTGGTGGACGGACAGGCGAGAAAATGGAAGAACACCGCCAAATTGGTTTCCCTCATCACGTTAACCACTTGCAGGTGCCCAAATGCAATGTATGGGAACTATAGCAGTTGATACTACTCTGTGGTCATACTAAAGATAGTGCATGTATCTTTAAGCTGTGAAAATGGGGCTACCCATGTTTGATTTTTCCCCAAAAATAAAGTTCTTTATATTTACAAAGGAGTACAATAGTTACATGGACAGGTCCAGGGTGTGTGATGTATATGGTGGGTAAATGAATTATATGTACTTACTTTCAAGGCCTTTAACTTATGGTATGCGATCAAATTGAGTTGAATCGTAGACCTTCTATTGATCAGAATGCATTTTTCCCCCCAACAATACAGTTCTTTACATTTACAAAGGAGTAGAATAGTTACATGGTAGTGCAAGATGTGTGATGCATATGGGGGGTAAATGAATACTTTGTACTTAAGAACTTTCAAGGCCTTTATCTTATGGTAGGCGATCAAATTGAGTTGAGTCGTGGTCATTCTGTTGATCACTTTATTATAGAATGATGTTTCCGCCAATTTTGATATGCAATTGAATTTTTTGGAATTTTTTGAATTCTCAATATTTGTAATAATGTACACTGGCTAGCAAAAGTGAGTGATTGTTTAGCATATTTTTACTTGTAGTGCTATAAATTGATAAGCAATAAAGCAACTTGTATGAAACTTTCAGCAATTATTCTTTAATCTATTACCAAGAAATTTCGAAAAAAAAATGCTTTGTTACTTATCAATTTGTGACACTGCAAGTAGAAATATGCTGAATGTGGACCCACTTTTGCTCGCCAGTGTGTTTATACGAAAATTTAAGTAGCCTTTGAATATTTTAAATCTCTAAGCAAAATGTTTTCCTGCTAAGTTCAGGCACAGGAAATTTCAGTATCCATTAACTCTTTATACAGAACACATCATAAAAAAAATTTTCTTTCGAGAAAATAATAAAAAAAAATAAAAAATGTGAAAAAATCTTTAAAAAAAATAATAAAAGTGAAAAAATTATTTAAAAAAAAAAATTTACAGGTGAGATAAAATTATGAAAAAAAAAAAAAAAAAAAAAAAATAGAAAATTATATAAAATTAGGTTATATATACGCATATATATATTGATCTAATGTATTTAATTCTTTTTGACCGGGTGATTTAGATAACAGATTTTTTAACATCCATTACTATATTATGGATATTTAAGGAACAATAGGTAAGACATGGAAAAAGATATAGTGCTAATTATATTGATCTAATCTATCACATCATTGTTTCACAAATTCAGATTTTGCTGACGAAATACAAATACAATGCCACATATACTAAAATTTTCAATAGATGCACTAACTTCATTTTGAAAATTTACGGAAAAATACCAAAAAAAAATTAAAATTAAAAACATCAAAAAAACGGTAAGACTTAAAAATATATGTTTGTACTTGTACAGTAATTATATTAATTAAACTTATTTAGTTAATAGTTATATGACAGTTGCTAAGTCCCTCGTATCCAAGTGAAGACGTGGCTAGATTGGTTATGTAAACTATGCCTCAACTTTGAATTGCAATCCGTCAATTTTGTCAAGTTCCTTGAAGCAAGCACTCGCCAGTTTTCATGAAACTGTATAATGGTCTCATTATGCGAATTGCTTGGTGGTTTGTCTGAGCACTGCGAGGAACTTTTGTGATTAACATGTATGATCCGCATTTCATGTTATTCGATAATGGGATTCAAGACAAGTTTACATTACGCGTGAAGCATCCACTCTCCATGTCTTTCACTTTATCGATTTGGGCCAGATAAATTAATATAGTATTTTCTTTTTTTCATAAATTTAATGTGTACACATGCATTTAATAAACCATATGTTCACAAATAACAAATCAAAAAAAAAACGAACTGTTAATTTCTTTTAGTCTTGCATCTTACTCTTAAGTTATTCATTTAGTCATTTCATTTCATTCGTATCGAATAGTTTTGGATTTCTTTGGATCATATTTTGACCTTAATTACAATCTTTTGAATACAATTTTCCTTTTAATCATTGTGATCATCAACGATCAATGTTAAGGTTAAGTCAGCACCTGCCTTACTTAATCCATCCTCATCGTCAACTCGTTTCCAATTGAGTCCACAATGAATGGTTGCAAAATTTAACCAAAAATATAAAAAAGAAACCCAACGTTAATTGCCACACTTTGTACAAGAATGACAAAGATGAAATATGAACAAATGGGAGAAACAAGAAAGGGCGAGCCGATTCGAATGGAGCCGAAGCAGACAAGCTCTGTTGCCCTGTAGTCAGTTCAAGAGTTAAACTTTAATTCAATTCTGTTCAGATGTATTCACATTTTGAACTTCATTACGATATATGCATGGCAATGATCGCCATCAGTTTGACGCTTCGTATTGTCCAACATGTTATTCTCGATATTGTTGAGAAGACTCTTCATACTTAGCAATTTCATTTCACTTCGTTTCGTTTGACCGCAAAATGCGATAAAAAACGCCGCATTTCTTGTGTTATAATCATCAATCAAACAATGAATGAGCGCCTTTCAACACATTTATTGTGTTTGTCCCAGTCAGTCAGTCAGTCAGTCAATCAGTCAGTTAGTCAGTTAGCCAGTCCATTTCGGAATGTACCTCATTACCCTCCCCCCTTAAGCCGAATAGCAAACCAACACAAAACCAAAATGACCAACATCATGATATGTTTGCCTTTTGTCCTATCTTTCTTTCTTCTTTATTTTTTGGGGCTCACTTGATGTGTTCCTCCTAATTACTGAATTCAACTGATTGTCGCTGTAAAATATTATAAACTTCTGTATCCAGAGATACTTCTTTGACTTTCATCGATGCACTGATGCGATGATTAAAACTGTTGAAATCAAAAAATATGGCAAACATGGTAAACTTAATTTGTACATACGAGTGTGTACATACATTGGCAAAAAAAAAAATTATTAAGTATAATACAATACAGCCAATGGAGTCAGATGAGGAATCTCTGCTCCATGGATTAGAGAGTCATCTTCAAAGATGTTATGTTAACAATCAGGTTCCCCCGCCCGAGCAACATCTTGCTAGTGAAGCCTCAGGGAATAAACCGGTCGACACAACAATGTTGTCCCTAAGAAGTGTGTTAGTTTTTATAAGCCAAATCAATAGAAACATTATTAACACTAAAAAGACTGGTACAGGTGCTCAACGTTAGAAAAACAAAGTGTTTGCCAGCAATTAAGACCTTATTCAAATTCAAGTTCTTATTACAAAAACTTTTTTATTTTTTGTGTTATCATCTTGAAATTTGGACACAATAGGATTCTGATATATACATATGTAAATTTCAACATCACCTGTCACCTTAGTACGTTTTAATGAAGTTTAGATTCCATAGCACTGAAGTACTGAAATAATTTCTGATATTATAAATTCGGTCCATTGCTTTTCGATTTATTAAGTTAAAACAAATAAATCCCTTTGTAAAAATGTTAAAAGCTTTTGAAGTTATCATGAAGCATGCCATTGGACAATTCGGGTAATGAAACCCAAAGTTGGCAGAGTACAGTTGATCCAAAGTAAGCACTCGAAAGTTGCCTGTATTGTGGAATCTATATAAATTGATAGTCTCTGGTGTCGATGCAATAGTTACTGATAAATATAAGAGTTCATACATAATTTGAAAAATCTAAACATGATAACTAAGTGGATCCAAAATACACTAACAGCATTGGAAGGGACTGGTTGCCAGACCATATCCAACATTAGATTTACACGTCACCTCAATCAGGCAATTTGAACAATATTTAGCAACTTGGCAACGAACACAATCAATTGAGATTGAAAATTTAATCTCGTCAATGCACTCAAACATCCATGCAGTCATAGAAGCCCGTGGTGGGCCTATTAAATATTAATTTCAAATACCCATTAGTTTTAGTGACTTATCTTATTTTTTGTCCAGCCATTTTTGAAATTGAACGCCAATAAGATTTATTTAATAATAGCTGTACCCCCAAGCTTTGCTATTGCTCAGGCTGGTCAACCACTGTTAAACATATCGCTCACGAAATTGTGTCCTTTCATGTTGTATCTATCTACTCTATATGTTTTCTAAAAAAAAAAAAAAAAACGATGAAACTGTTGTTGATATCGCTAGATCCTATGAGTTGTTCAATCTATAAGTTTTATAGTTTTTAGTTCGTAATGCCACTTATTTCTATTTCTTTTCCTGTTCTGTTCTAATTTCATTCGCAAAAGTACTATATTCTCTCTCTGTTCTATGTGACATCCAGACTTTAGTATATGTAGGTCCTTTTATACGGTCATATAAGTCGGCAATTCAGTTTCCTTTTTATTACAGTTCGGAAGAAGGTTTGTTCTTACAGTATCCGTTCTAGTGTCACTGTACTCAACTATTTCAGTTTCTTATCCAGCACAAAACAGAGGCCTGCAATGAGTTTTAAGACGCTTTATTATTTGTACTCTCGAAGTAATCTGAATTAAAATGTCTGTAGAATGTTTGTTATAATTGATATATTTATACAAATTGCATCATGCGACCAAGCACCGGCTAAGAAAGCACGATTCAACTAAGCACGGGACACAAATGCATATCAAAAATAATCTATTAAATACATATGCAGTAAGCAACCATTTAATTAGTTTCGTTTTTTAAACCTCAGTTGTGATTGAAAATAAATGTTCAGTATGTCGAGGAGAATTTAATAAATAATTTTCATACTCGTATTTCCATACATGTAGTATGCATCTATGCCTAATTCAGTTTCTAATGATTATCGTTTCATTGTCATACGCAGCTGATATGATAAAATCAGTTTTCCTACAACTGGAAAATCACTTTGAAAACATAATTGCTGTTGTTGTTTAGCCTCCAACGGTTATTTGAAAAAGTGTTAAAGTTTTTATAGCATTTTGAGAAGTAAACTCCGGATCAACAATAATATTGAGTAGTGGCACCCGTCTAGCTATATAGCATCCAAATCTGGGAGACGACAGTCCCTTACAACATAAGGAAAATTGCTACTTTTAGCAGCAGCTATAAAGATAGTCTGCTTTAACACCCCAACCCCTTAGCAAGGGCCCTAATACATATTAGTTATCACGACGGCTAAAACGACCTCCCCAATAGGAGTTTCTAAATGCATTTGATGTCAAATTCTTCGAATGCACATGTGACTATCCTAATTGACGATACCAATGTTTAAAAGCCTTCGGGTTGATTTTAACACGTTTAAGTATTTAAATAAAGTGGGGGAAAAAAATAAGTAATTCTTTTTTTTTTGTTCATACTAATTCAATTAGATTTAAAATAAAACTGCTTCATTATTTAGTTCAATAATGATTCTGGAATCGCCAGGGAATATAAAATGACTTTTGTCCGGAACTGTACATCAAAAATGAGAGGTTAATTTGCATAGCAACATGAAAATGAACAGACAGATGGACAGACAAGATTGAGCGGTGCTGATTATTTCGTGCGTTACAAACATTATGTCAAATTAATCATACCTTCTTCATGTTTACTGAAATTTTGATGTTAGGAGAAATGAAATTAAGAGACTGAATTCGTAATAAGAAATACATTTATACTTACATATAAACACACACACGTACACAATGTTGCAAAGCGCTTCGCAAACGGAATGTTTTTTCTTGTAAGACTGAATAGGTTAGGTTGAAAGCGTGCTTGCGGTAAAACTAAAATGCAAGGCAAGGCAAGGTACACATACACACACACCTACGCGGACGCAGAGATGAGACCAGCGATACACAATTTGCGACCTTCAAATCTTTTATTTCACTCTTCCTTTAAAATTGCAGTAAATAGTTTAAATCTGTGCTCGGCGTTACAAGAAAATTCCACGCAAGTCCGCAATTCAAAACTCACAGTTTGGTAGAAGTGACAGAAAAATTTTCACAGGGAATGCCAACTGAATAACACACACGCACATACACGGCAGAGAGACTGCAAACCTTTAAAATTGTTATTTCACTTTTTCCTTTTCCAAATTAATCTGTATTTATCGGCGTTATAAAAAAATTCCACGAAAGTCCGCACTTGACAACTCAGAGTTTGGTAGAAATGGCAGAAATAATTGTACAGTGAATGCCAACTGAATATCACGCACACTACACATGCACCTATGCGGACGAAAAGAGACAACAATAATGCTCTGTAAAGTTTTTTATTTCACTTTTTCCTTTTCCAAATTTACTCAATGAGAATATTTTCAGCAAATAGATTAAATATGTGCTCGGCGTTAAAAAAATTAACAGATAGATTGCAGTTGAATTTATAAATCTTTTATTTCACTTTTTCCTTTTCCAAATTAAATCTGTATTTATCGGCGTTATAAAAAAATTC